>JAPQNM010001711.1:105000-112500 GCA_029783475.1 Metacarcinus magister | reverse complement strand
AGGATTGGAATGGAGGGAGGTAAGGGAAGGAGGGAGGGAGGTAAGGGAGGGAGGGAGGTAAGGAAGGGAGGGAGGAAGGGAGGGAACCATCTACCATACTAACTACTTTAACATTACTGATATAACTAAAGTGAGGGGAAGAAAGAGGGGAAAGGAAGGGAAGGTGAGGGGAAAGGAGAGGGGAAGGAGAGAAAGAGAGGGAAAGGACAAGGACAAGGTGAGAGGGGAAGAAGGGAAAGGAGAGGGAAAGGAAAGGGGAAAGGAAAAGGGAAGGAAAGGGGAAAGGAGAGGGTAAGGTGAGGGGAAAGGTGAGGGGAGAGATACATCTACAACAATCACCCCAAAGCAATGGTGCATTTGGCGTGTGCTACCTAACTACCTCCTAAACGGTACTGGAAGAGAGAGAGAGAGAGAGAGAGAGAGAGAGAGAGAGAGAGAGAGAGAGAGAGAGAGAGAGAGAGAGAGAGAGAGAGAGAGAGAGAGAGAGAGAGAGAGAGAGAGAGAGAGAGAGAGAGAATTAGATATATAGAACAATAGATAGATATAGATAGTTATAGGTAGATAGATAGATAGATAGGTAGAGAGAGATAGATATAGATAGATAGAGATTAAGGAAGCAAGTTTAACTAAAAAAAAAGTTTTCTCTCAAATACTCACATGAACTTGAAGCTTTTACTGGAAAGAAAAAAAGAATTTGCCATCAGAAAAAAAACTTAAACTCAGTAATATTAAATTATATAAAACAAAATAACAAAATAACAAAAAAAATAATTAGATAATAGTAATAATAATAGTAATAATAATAGTAATAATAATAGTAATAATAATAGTAATAATAATAGTAATAATAATAGTAATAATAATAGTAATAATAATAGTAATAATAATAGTAATAATAATAGTAATAATAATAGTAATAATAATAGTAATAATAATAGTAATAATAATTGTAATAATAATCATAATAATAATTACAATAATATTCAAATCAAATTAAAATTATCACAGTCAAAATCAAACAAACACAAACAAACACAAACAAACAAACAAACAAACAAACAAACAAACAGAAACAGAAACATACAGAAAGCCAATGAGACGGACGTGACCGCAAACAAAACAAGATTCAAACACGTATTTCAGAGATTTTTTCTTGACCTGACCTGACCTGACCTTACTTGACCTAGCTTGACCTTGTTTGACCTAATATACTTTTTTCTCTCTCTCCTCGCCTGACCTGCATTGCTATTTGTTGCTGGGAGAGTGTGTTGCTTGGGAAGAGGAAGGGAAGGGAAGGGGAGAGAAGGGGAGAGAAGGGGAGGGGAGGAGGGGGGGTGAGTGAGGGGAAGAGGGGAAAGGGTTACGAGGGTGAAGGGGAGAGAAGGAAGGAGGGGAGAGAGGAGGAAGTTCAAGTTTGTAAAAGTTTGTGTATATGTCTGTGTATGTGTATGTGTATGTGTATGTGTGTGTAAATATAAGCTCGTGTATGTATATATGTGCACAGACACACACACACACACACATACACCCACACACCCACACACACACACATATATACAAAAGCGAGAAAAAAAAAATATCCACAGGTAACATAACATAACACAAAGGTAAGATGATGATTACCTTCCACCACCACCACCACCACCACCACCACCACCACCACCACCACCACGACCACCACGACCACCACCACCACCACCACCACCACCACCACCACAATGGACGTCAGCAGCAACCTTTAGTGCGCATCGACGTAACAAGGGAAGTCAGGAAGTGGTCTGAAACGTCGCTCTTTTCCTTTACATCTAGGTGACGTTTTACGAGTACCTATCAAGATGCATTATTCGTACGGCAGGAAGGAGTGTGTGTGTGTGTGTGTGTGTGTGTGTGTGTGTGTGTGTGTGTGTGTGTGTGTGTGTGTGTGTGTGTGTGTGTGTGTGTTGCAAATGGTCTCAAGGTCCATCAGTCATCGGTCTCAATAGGCAAAAATAGTGTAATTTAATGATAGACTCCGATAGAAACAGTCTGAGAACACACCACCATTTCTTTCTTTCTTTGTGTGTGTGCCTGTGTGTGTGTGTGTGTGTGTGTGTGTGTGTGTGTGTGTGTGTGTGTGTGTGTGTGTGTGTGTGTCTGTGTGTGTGTGTGTGTGTGTTCACCTCCTTCACCTACTCTTATATTCATTCCCTTAACTATAATGTGTCTCTACAAGTCTACTATTTACTTCCAAACTTTGACAACCACTCTCTCTCTCTCTCTCTCTCTCTCTCTCTCTCTCCTCTCTCTCTCTCTCTCTCTCTCTCTCTCCCTTACCCTCACCTTCCCCTCTAGACCCGTTATCAAATCGCACTCACTGTAAGCAATTCGTACATACCACCGTCTTACGTACACACACACACACACACACACACACACACACACACACACACACACACACACACACACTGCTCAGTACCTCATCACTCTAGAACTACCGTGTGTTTTGAATGCCATACCCTCTCCCTCATTCTTTCTCTCTCTCTCTCTCTCTCTCTCTCTCTCTCTCTCTCTCTCTCTCTCTCTCTCTCTCTCTCTAAATGGCATTCCTTTCTTTGCTTTACATCACTACACACCCTCCTCCTCCTCCTCCCTTTACTGTCCCTTCCTCTTCCTCCTTCTGCTTCCTTTCTTTAAAACTCTACTTTCTCCTATCTTCTTTATTGAATCCTCGTCTTCTTCTTCCTCTTCCTCCACATCATCTATTTTTAATCCTCCTCCTCTTTCTATTCTTCCATAACATCACTTTTTAATCCTCCTCCTCCTCCTCCTCCTCCTCCTCTTCCTCTTGGTTGGTGTATGTGTCCACCTGGCAGCTGACCTCGCAATCACAGGTCACATCCAGTACCATTGACCCTTGACGTATATTACAAGGTTTACGGCCACAATCACCGTTTCATTAGAGGCGCTACAATCAAGGCTGTCCAGGTGAGTCAGGTGAGCACACTACTCTTGTATATGGTCCCATAACAACCGAAAAGTGGACGGGCCTGCCGGGTGCTCTCTCTCTCTCTCTTTCTCTTTTTCTCTTTTTTTTCTTTCTCTCTCGCTCTCTACCTGTTTCCTCCATTCTTCTCCCATTAAACTCTACCTTGTTCTTTCTGGTTTTTATTTTTTATTCTTTCTTTCTTTTCTCTCTCTAATCCTCCATTTTTCTGTTTTTTATCTTTTATTCTCTCTCTCTCTCTCTCTAATTCCTCCCATTTTTCTTTCATTAACACCTCCATATCTTTTCTGCTCTCCCTCTTTCTACAACTACTACTACAATATCTACTATAACTATTACTACTACTATAACTACCTATCCTCTAATCATCCCTATCACGCAAATCACCATCGTACCTCGTTTCTGATTGGCTCTAATCCTCACCAATGACCAATCACCCATCACCAATCGCTATCAGAGCCACCCGTAACCTTTCACCACCATCACCACCACCACCACCACCACCACCACCACCACCAGGCAGGGACTCGTTACAGCCGCGTCACCATGCATCGTGAGCCTGCACATTGAAGTCACTATAAATCTGGCGGGAGTGTAAACGTGTAACTGACTAATCAAGGAGAGACAGGTACGCCAGGCCAGGTAACCGATAACAAGAAGCTATGTCACAATAACACTCACCACTACTATCTCTCTCTCTCTCTCCTCTCTCTCTCTCTCTCTCTCTCTCTCTCTCTCTCTCTCTCTCTCTCTCTCTCTCTCTCTCTCTCTCTCTAGCATCTGTGACCTCCTATATATCAACATTGATTGGCATTTCAGAAGTTAAGTTAAAATGGTAAACAAATATGTGCCGTGTGTGTGTGTGTGTGTGTGTGTGTGTGTGTGTGTGTGTGTGTGTGTGTGTGTGTGTGTGTGTGTGTGTGTGTGTGGAATAAACACACACACTTACATAAAGTTGTTAAGACGCTCAAACACTAATTTCCGACAGAGAGAGAGAGAGAGAGAGAGAGAGAGAGAGAGAGAGAGAGAGAGAGAGAGAGAGAGAGAGAGAGAGAGAGAGAGAGAGAGAGAGAGAGAGAGAGGAAAAACAACCCTTTTTGTCTGCCCAAACTAAGACAAACAACATAAGAATTTTCAACAGGTTCTCTCTCTCTCTCTCTCTCTCTCTCTCTCTCTCTCTCTCTCTCTCTCTCTCTCTCTCTCTCTCTCTCATTAGCAGGACAAACACCTTGCATGAGTACGCGTTAAACAAAATATGTAGATAAATAAATAAGTATATAAATTAAATGTGACAATATTTACCACCTTGGAAAACACGGTGAAAAAGTCTACGGCGTCTGATCCCACATTTCACTATCACCTTTTGCGTTGAGAGGAAAACCAAGATGATACTTTTAACGATACAATAAGGAAGAGTGTGTGTGTGTGTGTGTGTGTGTGTGTGTGTGTGTGTGTGTGTGTGTGTGTGTGTGTGTGTGTGTGTGTACATAACGTTTAGCGTCACCGTGTCCTATAATATTAATGATGAGTTCTTTCCCGGCGATAAAGTCTCCATTTAGATAGGAGGAGGAGGAGGAGGAGGAGGAGGAGGAGGAGGAGGAGGAGGAGGAGGAAGAAGAGGAGGCAGCTTATCATCTTGACACTAATAAACATACGATAATGATAAAAATAATATGAATCATAGAGAAAACAAGAGAGAGGGTTGAAGAAAACCTTACCAGAATTAAAACAATAAACTTTCCCTTTAAAAAAAAACATCACATTCCATTTTCTTTAATAAATTCTACAAACTAATGATCACGTTAATACAAGCGGAAGAAATACACGGAAAATGGAGGAAAGGAGGTAGGTAGGAAGAGAGAAAAGAGAGAAGGAGTAGACGGGGAGGGAACCAGCTAAGCCACGCCCAGTCCTACCACGCCCCGCCCACACAGTCCCTCTACTCGGCTCACCAACAGCGGTACTCGGTTCAGGACTCCATATTTCCCCAGGTTACGAGCTTAAGACTCATTAATGGCCAGTTTCCGGCAGTACTGAGGTCGGGAGGAGGAAGGGGGGGTGAAGAAGGGGGAGGAGAAGGGTTGGAGGAGCGGGAGGGGGCGGGAGGAGGAGGGTAAGAGACGGAAATCACTAGTAAATGAAGGTCGCTGTGGATTGAAAGCGAATTTTTATTAATCATCTCTTCCCGCTCATTGCGTCTTCGATTTATTGAATGACACACACATATATTACGCGCGGGGACGGGAAGAACGACCGCAACTCCTGCCCTTCATTTGCATAGCCTCTGATTTACATTCCCCAATTTCAACCCCAAGAGGAAGAAGAGGAGGAGGAGTAGGAGGAGGAGGAGATAAACGTAGTAAAGGGTAACCTCCTCCTCCTGCTCCTCCTTCTTCTTTGGTTACTTGAGTGATGGCGATGCTATGTCTCTCTCTCTCTCTCTCTCTCTCTCTCTCTCTCTCTCTCTCTCTCTCTCTCTCTCTCTCTCTCTCTCTCTCTCTCATCGGTATCTTCTTTCCATTCATCTTTCCCTTCACTATTCAAGGTTTTCCTCCTTTCATTCCTCCCTTTAACCCTTCCACCCTCCTTCCTTCCTTCCTTCCTTCCTCTTCTTCCTCCTCCTCCTCCCACCCCCCCACCACCTCCTCCTCCTCCTCCTCGTCTCAGTATTAACTTATTGATCGTGAATTTTGAATGTTTGTAAGAAACTTGAATTCCCGATGAACAGGTTTAGAGAAGATGTTCCATAAGATGTATATGTTTTTTCCTCTTCCATTACGCGAGGCTTATAGAGCAACAGATGAGAGAGAGAGAGAGAGAGAGAGAGAGAGAGAGAGAGAGAGAGAGAGAGAGAGAGAGAGAGAGAGAGAGAGAGAGAGAGAGAGAGAGACTTGATACGTTTCCCTCCTTTTTTCATCAAGGATTTTACCTGTTCATTATACCTGCATTCCCTCTCTCTCTCTCTCTCTCTCTCTCTCTCTCTCTCTCTCTCTCTCTCTCTCTCTCTCTCTCTCTCTCTCTCTCTCTCTCTCTCTCTCTCTCCCTGTCAACCTTTTTTTCTCCTGTTCTCCTTAATTACTGACCTTCCTCCCTCCCTCTGATACCTGACAGATATCATATTCACAAACATTTTTCCTCTCTCTCTCTCTCTCTCTCTCTCTCTCTCTCTCTCTCTCTCTCTCTCTCTCTCTCTCTCTCTCTCTCTCTCTTTCTCTCCTTCATTCAATATCCTCCTCCTCCTCCTTCTGTCACATATATTTCGTGGTTTATCCTAATCTCTCTCTCTCTCTCTCTCTCTCTCTCTCTCTCTCTCTCTCTCTCTCTCTCTCTCTCACAGCACCTGACACCCTCTACACCCCTCCCTCACCCCTCAAAATGGCGGTAAACAGTACCACTATAAACCTTTGCCCTCACACACCCCATCCTTCCCCTCCCTTTCCCCTCATCACCCCCCTTCCCCCCTCCCTTCCCCCTCACCCCCCCCAGGAGCCGCGGTGAAGAATATTATCATAGAGTAGCGATAAATTTATTCCTGCTTTATAAATTTTGGGGCGACTTTGGAATAATGCGTGGTGGGAAGAGGCATATTTTCCCCTCTTTTCAAATGCACTCACCGATAGTTGGCGGCATTTTATGGTGCATGAATGTGATAACGTCATCATCAGACCCAAGACACAATATCACCACGATTTAAAAGCTCACCATTAGGCTGTTTTTTGTGTGTTTTTATGCAAAATACAGTTCGGTGTGTTTGGGAGGGAGGGAAGGGAAGGGAGAGAGGGACAAAGGGAGAGGGGTGAGGGGTGAGGGGTGAGGGGTGAGGGTATCCATTATGTCCATATTTCTTGTTTATTTTTATGGGTGTGTGGCGGACAATGGGCGTCGGAGCATCCAGAGTGAGGGGAATTAATCTTGAGGGATAGTGTGTCTTCCTGAGGTTAATGGGTGTCTCTGAGGGTAAGTTTCAAGAGGGGAATACTTAGGTGAGGTTAGGTTAGGTTAGGTAAGGTGAGGTGAGATGAGATGTGAGGGGAAGGTGAGGTTGATAAGGACAGGTGTGGAGGAATTATGTAGAGGTGTGTGTGTGGTGTGTGTGTGTGTGTGTGTGTGTGTGTGTGTGTGTGTGTGTGTGTGTGTGTGGAGTGATTAAAACAGGTGTAAAGAGGGGACAGGTGTGTGTTTAAGTTAAAAGTCTAAGGGGAAGGTGTATGTGTGTGTGTGTGTGTGTGTGTGTGTGTGTGTGTGTGTGTGTGTGTATGGGGAAGGGGTGAGGTAGATATGGGGTGATGAAATGGGGTGATAAGGCCAAGGGGTGTGAGGGGCGTGAGGGGAGTGAGGGGAGGAGGGTGTGTGTGTGTGGAACCAATTGTGTGAGAGTTGGCACCAGTCGTGTGTGTGTGTGTGTGTGTGTGTGTGTGTGTGTGTGTGTGTGTGTGTGTGTGTGTGTGTGTGTGTGTGATAAGAAGTAGAATATAAGATTATGAGCCCGGAGGGTGAGGGGAAAAATGAGTGTAAAA
>JAPQNM010001711.1:85000-100000 GCA_029783475.1 Metacarcinus magister | reverse complement strand
AGAATTAAACATGTACTAATTTTCTGTCCTCATTTTTCACAAACAAACACACACACATACACACACACACACACACACGTACACACACACACACACGTACACACACAGGGTAAAACAGGCCACGGAGACGCACACAGGACGCGCACATATGTTTTCCTTCCCACGGATCCGTCAACGTCACCACCAGGAGGAGGAGGAGGAGGAGGAGGAGGAGGAGGAGGAGGAGGAGGAGGAGGAGGAGGAGGAAGAGGAGGAATAGAAGACACAGTATCAATAAGTAGTAATAGTAGTAGTAGAAGAATAAAATAATAGTAGTAGTAGTAGTAGTAGTAGTAGTAGTAAAATTTATAATGCAAAGAGAATAGCAACGTAAATTTTTCTCCTTCTTCCTTCTTCTTCTTCTTCTTCTTCTTCTTCTTCTTCTTCTTCTTCTTCCTCCTCCTCCTCCTCCTCCTCCTCCTCCTCACAGCTGCGACGTTGACTGGCCAGGATTGACTACATCTCTCCCCTCTTGTTACCCTCAGACTCGTCTCCAACATTACCTTCCCCTCACCTCCTCCTCCTCCTCCTTAGCCCTCCCTCTCTTCGTTTACTCTCTCTCTCCTCTCTCTCTCTCTCTCTCTCTCTCTCTCTCTCTCCTCTCTCTCTCTCTCTCTCTCCCCTCTATATCTCTTCTCTGACTCCCCTCGCCCCTTCCCTCATCTCCCCTTTTCTCTCCGCATCTCAGTCCCATCTTTTCCTCTCTCTCTCTCTCTCTCTCTCTCTCTCTCTCTCTCTCTCTCTCTCTCTCTCTCTCTCTCTCTCTCTCTCTCTCTCTTTTCCCGTCGTTTTTTTTTTCAACCTACTCGCTTTCTCACTTTCTTTATCTGACTTTCCTTTCTCCTAACACCTACCTCTTCGACACACACACGTCACACACACACACACACACACACACACACACACACGTACTCTACCTCCCATCTGTTTCCTTACCTCCCCTTCTCCCTTCCCTTCCCTCTCCCCTCCCCTCACCCCAGACAGCCTCCGTAACACCATAAATAGGAGTGTTTGTGGGGGGGCGTATCTCCCCTCTGCCGGTGGGGTGACGATGGGAGAGCACCGGTAAATTGGGGCAAATGAAACTCTCTCACGGGCTTTACAGGTGAGCCTCTTACTAGGTGTTCAAGGGGGGGGGAAGGGGGGAGGGTAGAGGGGAAGGGTAGAGGGAAGGGTAGAGGGGAAGGGTAGAGGGGAAGGGAAGGGTAGAGGGGAAAGGTTGGTTACTTGGCTAGTTATTGGTGGTAAGTTTTTTTTTCCCCTCTCTCTCTCTCTCTCTTTCTGGTCTTAGTGTATGTGACATGTACAATAGCAAGAGGAGAAGGAGGAGGAGGAGGAGGAGGAGGAGGAGGAGGAGGAGGAGGAGGAGGAGGAGAAGGCCAGTTCCTCCTCTCCCCTCCTAAGATTCGTTCCACATTAACACCGTAGCGGTCAGCTGGTGGAGGGGCGTTACTCTCTCTCTCTCTCTCTCTCTCTCTCTCTCTCTCTCTCTCTCTCTCTCTCTCTCTCTCTCTCCAACACATCTCCTCTTCACCCACACCATCCTCCCCTCTTATCACCCCTTAACCACTATCTCCTTCCCCTCGTTACACCTCCTCTCTCTCCCCCTCCCTCTCCCTCCCTCTCTCCCCTTCCCCCTCTCTCTCCCCTTCTCCCTCCCTCTCCCCTCTCAGGCAAGGAAGGCAGCGGAAACCCGAGTGGGCGAACATAATTATAAAGCATATTTCCTCTAGGCAGAAGAAGCATTAACATTATCGATACGGTTAGGTAATTCTATTCACTTTCCTTCCTCATTATACAGACAAAGTTACTTGATGCCTTACAACCTTACTCTCGTTTCTCCTCCTCCTTCCTCCTCCTCCTCCTCCTCCTCCTCCTCCTCCTCCTCCTCCTCTTCCTCCCTTCTTCCTATTCCTCCTTTACCACGATTTCCACTTTCTCGCAAATTTCCCGCCAGACAGACTCACTAATCTAGGATGTTCGTGTTTTCTCCCGTCTCTCCCGTCTCTCTCTCTCTCTCTCTCTGGTGATGCCAATGAGTGTGTGTGTGTGTGTGTGTGTGTGTGTGTGTGTGTGTGTGTGTGTGTGTGTGTGTGTGTGTGTGTGTGTGTGTGAGGTGAGCGTCAGACACACACACACGCTCACCGCTAACTCATATGCATAACAACAAAAAAAAAAACATAAAAGAGATATTGTGTCTAAAATAATTATTCTTTTCTCAACGATCCCCGCGGCAATGTATCCGACAAAGCCAGGAAGAAGAAGAAGAAGAAGACTGCCTTGAGGAGGAGGAGGAGGAGGAGGAGGAGGAGGAGGAGGAGGAGGAGGAAATAGAGAAAAGTGCAAATGATATGGATAATATAATGTTTAGCATGAGAGAGAGAGAGAGAGAGAGAGAGAGAGAGAGAGAGAGAGAGAGAGAGAGAGAGAGAGAGAGAGAGAGAGAGAGAGAGAGAGAGAGAGAGAGAGAGAGATGGTGGTGATGCTATCAAAGGGAGATAAAAATATTAGCTTTATGTTCGTGACAGCGAGAGATGGGAGTGAAACCTTCCCTTCTGGTAACACACACACACACACACATACACACACACACACACACACACACAGGCCTAGTACGAACATGTAAGTGAAAAACCTATTAAACGAGTGAGAGGAAAAAAGACAGATGGAAATAAGAGGAAACGAATGAATCAAGTGAAAGAAGAAGAAGGAGAAGGAGGAGGAGAAGGAGGAGGAGGAGGAGAAAAAGGAGGAAGTATAGAGGGGTGATAGGGGTGTATATTCCTCCTCCCCCTCCTACCCCCCCGCCCCCCCCCGTTTCCTCCAGTTCCCTCTAGCGCCCGCCATTCCCAGTCACTCTTTTGTAAATTGTGAGGTAAAATGTAGCGTTTGAAGCATTAAGGGGAAGGCCAGAGGCAGGGTGTGTGGCGCTGGCAGACGGAGTGATAGTAATAATTTCCCTACACACACACACACACACACACACGCACACACACACACACACACGGAAACAGACACATATACATACATACATAAGCGTACATGCACATTCTGAACACTTTTTTATTTTTATCTTGTTGTCAGAATTGTTTAAAAAAAAAAATATATCGTCGTGCATTTCATTCCCAAATCACGTTTTACCGACATTACACGAATATGGAGCGTACGTACGTGTGTGTGTGTGTGTGTGTGTGTGTGTGTGTGTGTGTGTGTGTGTGTGTGTGTGTGTGTGTGTGTGTGTGTGTGTACGGGGCGATGAAGCTTTAAAACACTCAATTAACTAATCACCATACAAAAATATTATTAAAGGTATATTCATCAATCTCTCTCTCTCTCTCTCTCTCTCTCTCTCTCTCTCTCTCTCTCTCTCTCTCTCTCTCTCTCTCTCTCTCTCTCTCAGTGTGATAACGTGCCCAGCCTCGTCCCGTTGGCCTCGCGAGACACAGCTGATAACATTGAAGAGGCTGTGATGGCTATCGATGTTATCTTGTTATCAGTTACTCGTCTGATAACCATTGACAAGGCAGCGGTCACTATGTCTATGTTTGTCCTTAGTGTGTGTGTGTGTGTGTGTGTGTGACGCTTTGCCGCCGCCGATACGTAATGTCATGTGTGTGTGTGTCTGTGTGTGTGTGTGTGTGTGTGTGTGTGTGTGTGTCTGTGTGTGTGTGTGTGTGTTTGGTTTTGATAAGTTAACTGTATTTGATTTTGATTTCGATCTCGTCTCTTTCGTTTGTTATTATATTATATTATCTTTATCTTTCATCTCTCTCTCTCTCTCTCTCTCTCTCTCTCTCTCTCTCTCTCTCTCTCTCTCTCTCTCTCTCTCTCTCTCTCTCTGTGCCACGTTATTGGTTATCTCTGTCGATCCTTTGCCCTTTCTAACTGTCTGTGCTACCTCTCTCTCTCTCTCTCTCTCTCTCTCTCTCTCTCTCCTCTCTCTCTCTCTCTCTCTCTCTCATGTATCCTTATCCACATTCCTTCCTCTTTCTCTATCAGCCTCATTCTTCTATTTCCTTTCTTCCTTCCTTTCTTCTCTTCCTCTCCCCTCCCCCCTTTCCCTCCTTCCCCCCTTTCTCCTTAATAACCTAACAACCGAACGACCTTTTCCAGTATAAGGTGGGAGGGAAGATGCTGGGGGGGGGGAGGGGGAGGAGGAGGGAGTGATCTGGGGTAGGGGGTGAAATTGGGGGTGGGCGATAGGTGGGTGTGAGGGGGGGACTGCTTTGGCTTGTGGGCGGTGGGTGAGGTTTGAGACGAGGGGAGGGGCGAATGTGGGGGGCTGGGGGGAGAGGGGCGTGGGGATGGAAGGAGAAGTGGGCGGGAGGCTGAGGAAAAGGGGCGGGCTGGAGACGAGACGGAGGAGGAGGAACTAGAGTAGTGGGAGGGAACTGACATGGGCGGGGGAAGAGAAGTAAGAGGAGGAGAGGAAGGTGGGGGCGGGAGGTGGGGGGAGGTGGGCGGGGGAAGGGAGGGGACAGGTAGGGCGGGCGTTTCAATACCCACACGGAGTCGGAGGCGGAGTGGATCGACCAGAGATGGGCGGGTCTATGGCGAGGTGCGGGTCCTACCAGCCTACCACACACACTCTCACCGCACTCCCTCGGCCGCGGTAACCTGGGAGTGAGGTAGGTGCGCCGAGGCTGCACAAGGCTAGCTAGATACAGGGTCAAAGTCATCTCCCGGGGGCTAAGATGCGTTGGAAAGATGGAGATGGTGAGAGGTTTTGTGATTTTTTCTTTTTCTCTCTTTTCGGTTTTTCTCTTTGCGAATTTTTGGTTTTTGCGATTTTTATGGTTTTTGTAAATGTGTTTTTTTTATGTTTCCGTGTCTATATATTTTTTTTTCTCTCTCTCTCTCTGTCTCTCTTTTTTTAGATATTGTTTTTATCCCGACAACGACACACACACATATACACACACACACACACACACACACACACACACACACACACACACACACACATAACCTAACACATTATAGAAACACATACATGATAAAGAGAATACATAACATACATACGTGCACATAATGACAGATCCCACATGTACGTACACACAAAGCACATACATACATACATACACACATACGAACACGCATGCGCAGAAAAAAACATACACAGCAACGGCAGACTACGTACACAAGCCATACATAAGTACACACAAAAACAGTCATAACTACGTACACGAATGATGTGTTAAGATTAAAAAAAAATAAAGATATAAAAATATAATAAAAAAAAACCAGATGAAATAAAGTAAAAGAAAATATACAAAAAAAAAGAACATCTGAATGCGTGTATTGATGTCAGTGTGTTTGTGTTCTCTCTCTCTCTCTCTCTCTCTCTCTCTCTCTCTCTCTCTCTCTCTCTCTCTCTCTCTCTCTCTCTCTCTCTCTCTCTCTCTCTCATAATCCAATTCTTTGCTATTAATACGTTCATTCATAAGTGGTGAATAGATTCGTTATGCATCAAAATATTGAAAAAAAACACACAAACACGTCAGCATTCACGATTATGTGTGTGTGTGTGTGTGTGTGTGTGTGTGTGTGTGTGTGTGTGTGAGAATGTATCTACTTTAGTGGTATGTTATGCTTCTCTCTCTCTCTCTCTCTCTCTCTCTCTCTCTCTCTCTCTCTCTCTCTCTCTCTCTCTCTCTCTCTCTCTCTCTTTTTCCTCTCTCTCTCTCTCTCTCTCTCTCTCTCTCTCTCTCTCTCTCTCTCTCTCTCTCTCTCTCTCTCTCTCTCATCATTGATCACATCTCTCTTTTATCTGTTATTTTACAAAACCTTTCATTGATCTCTCACCCGTTAAAATTCTCTTTATCTTGGTCTGATTCACATTAACATTCATCTACTCTCTCTCTCTCTCTCTCTCTCTCTCTCTCTCTCTCTCTCTCTCTCTCTCTCTCTCTCTCTCTCTCTCTCTCTCTCTCTCTCTCTCTCTCTCTCTCTCTCTCTCTCTCGTGTGCCTCTAAAATTAAAAAAAATAACATTACCTCTTTCCAATATTTCAATACTCTCTCTCTCTCTCTCTCTCTCTCTCTCTCTCTCTCTCTCTCTCTCTCTCTCTCTCTCTCTCTCTCTCTCTCTCTCTCTCTCTCTCTCTCTCTCTCTCTCTCTCTCTCTCTCTCTCTCTCTCTCTCTCGTAGCTAGTGGAGTCAATAGGGAAAGTGTTTGTGGAACAGAGTATAAGGCAGGTCGATGCCACCCGTGCGACGATGCAAGGGGAAGAGGAGGAGCAAGAGGAAGAGGAAGAGGAGGAGGGCGGAAGAGGAGGGAGGAGGAAAAGGAAGAAGAGGAGATGGGAGTGAAATGTTCCTCTCCTCTCCTCCTTTCCTTTTCTTTCCTTCCTTCACATCCTTCTTCCTACGTCTCTTTCTCTCTTTCTCTCTCTCTCTCTCTCTCTCTCTCTCTCTCTCTCTCTTCTCTCTCTCTCTCTCATACACACACACACTCAATATGTATGTGCGTGTGTACATGTGTGTGCGTGTGTCAGTCCCTCCAAGATGCTGTGCGTTTCCTCCAATTTATTTTCCTCCCCACAAAACTGCTCTTCTTATCCCCTCTCCCCTCCCTCTCTACAGGTAAATTTTCCCTCCCTCCTTCCTTCTTAATTACAGGTAGGTAAGTCGTTTCGTTTTCCATGACAAGCACACAATGGAGGGACTGTTCACAACGGGATAACAAATAACAACATGATAACACAGGGAGATAACACTTAACACATGGGGGAGTAGGCGGGGGAGAGGGGAGAAAGCCGAACGGTGGGTGCACTTTGTTAACTTGAGGGGAGAGCGCAAAAAAGCAAGGGGAGATTAGCAGCCTGTTGGGGTGTTGATGTGTCTACTTGGTGTGGGTGTGGGTGTGGGTGTGTAGGGGTGGTGTGTGGTTGGTTACATGTACGTGGCAGGGTGTGTGAGGGTGGCAGGGGTGGCAGGGGAGCTACACGCACAGACCTACACGCTTTGCTCTACAGGGGAAGGACGAGGAGGAAGAGGAGGAGGAGGAGGTAAGATAAGGTGGAGGAGAGAGAGGAAGGGAAGGAGGTATCTTGTGGCAGGGTAAGGGAGATGGGAAGGGGAGGGTAATAATACATAGTGGCAGGGGTATGCAGGGGAGGGTACTAACAGTAGGTACATTACAGGGAGGTGACTACAGGGGGGCGGGGGAGGATGGTAATGAGTGCCGCTCAAGGCCGTGGCACTACTACAGGGAGGGATGCAAAGGGTGAGTGTGGCACTGAGGGAGGGACACCTAAGACACAGACACACACACACACGCACACACACTACGAGGGTGAGGCCAAGGAGGAACTGAGGTCAACAGTAAGCGTCTAAGAGGGAGGGAGAGGGATTGCTGTTGCTGTTGTTGCTGATGCTGCTGCTGATGCTGCTGCTGGTTCACTAGGGGTGACACAAAGTGGGTCTGTCTTATGAAAGGGGGCTTGGCACTCACTATCTATTGTAGGGCGAGAAGAGTGTAGAGGAGCTAGGCTGAGCAAAGTGGTGGGGCGGGGCCGAGCCAAGATAGCAGGCGCCATAAGTTTGAGTCTGAGGCGGGCCGTGAGCCAAGCCGTGAGCCTGCCCGGCGTGAATCTGAGCCTGAGCCTGGTAATGGGCGTGGGCGTGGGCGGGGTAGGTGGGCGGGTAGCTGGGGCGGTGCTGGGGGGGACACGACCGAAGTGGGCCGGGGGGGAGTTTACTGCTGCTCAAGGAAGAAGGTGAGGAAGAAGAGGAGGCCGAGGGAGAATGAGAGGAGGAGGAAGAGGAAGAGGAGGAGGAGATGGTGGAAGAGGAGACTCGTTTGCCCGGCTCGGCTCGCGAGTTTCGGCTCTGGCAGTCTGCAAGGAGAATAAAAGCCACGGTTTATCCTCCGCCACAAAGGGGACCTGTGCGGCGCGCCCCTCGCCGCGGGCCCCAGCCAGGCTCGGGGCCGCGGCCAGGGGCGCACCGCTCCCCTGCGCCAGCACTAACCCTCACAAGTAAAGCCTCGTGGTCAAGTTCAGTGTCCGGCCCGGGGCTGACCAACAACACTCACTGAGATGACTGAGAGAAAGAAAAATTCTAAAGTGACACATTTTTGGAGGAAACAAGTTTATCTCACATAAATAATTCGTATCAAACATCAATTGCATGACAAAAAGCATTTAAATGATAACTGCATTCTAATAGCGTCACAAAGCCTCTCAAAACACAACTAACGGATATGCAGTCCAGTCCAAAGTCAAGTGACACCACACTAACTCGGGGCCACACCACCACACCACTACACCACCACCACACCACACCACCACCACTACACCCCTACACCACCACCACACCACACCACCACCACTACACCCCCACACCACCACCACACCACACCAGGCACCCATCACCTTCCTGCCACCGTGGCCCCGAGGTCTCGGCCTCAACCCGAACTCCCCTCCTTGGCACTCAGCCCGACCCTGCTCAGCCCCGCACGGCCCCGCGCCTCGCACTCTTTAGGGCGCCGGCCGCGGAGGGCGGCTCCGCCCGCGGGCCGCCGCAGCGGGCGGGGGCGGCGGCGGGGCTGCCGGTGTGTGTGTACCATTTGTGGGAAATCAAACGAGCCACTTGCAGCCAAATCGGTACTGAGTCACGAAATCCGATACGTCGATACAGCGAAAAGGTTGGCCCAGCTTACAGGCCGCCGTGCGGGGCGCCCTCTCTCGACGCTACACTTTTTTAGACCCGTGGCGGCGCCTGGCCCGACGCTCTAACCGGACCACCAATCAATCAGCATTGCATGTAACCGAATTCTTGTAGCCACTAACTTCCATTGAGTTGGCGTAAATCAAGTGAGTAATAATCAATTGGTGAGAAACGTGTAATTTTTACATATAACTGACGGGCCTTTCGTGAGCAATGTTATTCTTATTTCCTTCGCCTTACGAGGCGGCGAGCCAAATATCAATATGTCACCATCGATTCATACCCAAGAGGCGCGACGCGAGTCACCGCAGCCACAACCCAATTACAGCAGCGCGGCAATGCTCCGCTAACAAGCAATTGGCCTCCACAGCCCCGCCGCCGACCCTCACAGCCCTCACCGCACTCCACAGATCGCCAATTACTTTCCTCCACACCATCGAAAAAGTTTCCAAGGCTCTCCACAGTCCTCAAGTTGTCTCCCTTAACCGTCCACTCTGCTTCTCCTCACTTCCCTCCACTCCTGGTGTCCTTCCTCCACCTCTCCCTCTCTCATCCTCTCTTTATCCCTCTTGCCTTCATCTCCCTCACCACCGTCTCCAGTGCCTCCGCGCGAGCAATCTTTCCTCTTCTCTCTCTCACGTTTCCTCCAATTCCACACAAACTCCTCATTACACCCTCATATCCCTCCTTCCGCGCCACTCCACTCCTCCAGAGGCATCATCATCCTTCTCAATGTGCCGAGGCGTTCACCTAATCCCCATCCTTCCATCCTTCACGTCGTCACGCCCGCCGCACTCACTCACCGCCTCCGCCTCCTTCAGGTAATCACCGTGGCACCGTGGCCTGCGTGCCTCGGTGCCTCGGTCCGGCTGCCTCGCTCGCCCTTAAGACTCACAAAATGGTTGACTGGCGTGGTCGGCGGCCTTTTGCTGCCCGGCCTTCGCGAGACTCTTCGCCGGGTATTGAACACTCATTTGCCTCCCTCCTCCACCCCACCCAACCACCCAACCACCCACCCACCTCTCTCTTTCTCTCTCTTACTCTCTCTTTCTCTCTCTCCTTCCCTCCCTCCCTCCCTCCACCTCCCTCAGCTTCCTCGGGTACCTCCACGACAAGATGGCGGCGGCAGCGTCCTGTGGTGTTGGTGCTTCAAGATGGCAGGCTCATGGCATCCTCAGGGCCGTCCCGCAGCAAGATGGCGACCGTATCCTCGTGTTCGCGGAGGCTTGGCAAGATGGCAGCTTTCGTACCCTCGTGGCGGAGAAACCAAGATGGCGACGTCGATACCTCTACTGGGGCGAAGTGGAGGTATGCAGGGGCGGCGGCAGGGGGGCGGCAGGGGGCTGAGTGTTCCAAATGCATGGTGTCGGCTGAGGACATGTGGTTCCCAACAAACGATGCCTTGATTCATGAACCTTCTTACTCCCTGTGTCTCCTTCCTTCCATCCCTCGTATGTTGCACCCGCCTCATGCCCCCCCCCCTTCACAACCCCCCAAAACCCCCTACACCCCCACCACCTCCACCACACCACCCAAGGAATGATCGTCCCCGGACCAGCAGCCATCGACCCACCTGCCCCCACCTGTCCCCCACTAACCCCCATCTCCTGAAACTAGCTTTTTTCTTTTGCTCTCTCTCTCTCTCTCTCTCTCTCTCTCTCTCTCTCTCTCTCTCTCTCTCTCTCTCTCTCTCTCTCTCTCTCTCTCTCCTACAAGTGATCCTTACAGCTGTTCTCTTTCCCTCCCTCGCCACACATCCGCAGCTGCTCCCTAGGGATGTCCTAAAGCTGGTCTCCTATGCTCCTAATCCCCCTTTGACCCCGCCCCCCCCGTAGGTCAGCCCCGCGTGGAGGTGACACTCACTGCCACACTGTTATTCCTACACTAAAACCTGCTGGACCTACACTATTCTTTGCCTCCCTGTCTCCCTCACACCCTCCCTGCCTCCCTCCCTCCTATTCAATACTCTCCCAGCCTCCCTGCCTCCCTCACTCATCTTTACATCCTCCCTGTCTCTCTTACTCTTCCCCTCACAGCCTCTCTCACTCAAATTCAATCCCCACACACTGCCTTTGCTTCCTTCACTCACACTCAATTCCCCTTCACATCCTTCCTGCCTCCCTCACATTCTCTACGCCTTCCTCACTCCCTCTCAGCCTCCATCACACACACACACACACCATCCCTCTCACAACTCCCCTCTCTTCCTCAACCTCCCTCACACACTCTCAACCTCCCCCAGCCTCCATCAGTCACCCCAAACCCTCCTTCCTCCCATGAATGTCTCCCCAGCTTGAGGGAGAGGGGAGGCAGCCTTCAGCTCCGCCGCCGCCGCCACCGCCGCCGCAGAGGGCAGAGCGCATCACCCAATACTTCGATTTGGGGGCGGACGGTAGTGTCTTGAGACGTGCCCACTTGTTGACATTTAGGGAAAACTCAGAGCCGCAGCAGCACAGGCAGTCCTTTTAATCCTCGTTTAGATTTATGGAGGAGCCGCCCGAGGGACCTCCAGGGGCGCTTCCACTCCCTCCCGTCCCTTCGGAAATAACCACATTAATAACAATCCGTAAATACTGACCCTCAGGCAGAAGCGGCGGCTGATGTTTACGGCGGCGGTGAAGGGGAAAATATAGTCCATGCAAAGGAGTGGTCAGGAGCCTTCCCCTCGCAGGACGTGTTGAGGGGCGCGGCGGGCAGGGTAATATTTCACTCCTTCGTGCTGGGCGGCGGTCCTCGTTAATAATGGCATCAAATACTCTTAGCGGCCTTCACACAGCACGCCTCCACCTGGCAGACCCCCCGGCGTGGCGTGGCGTGGCGTGGCGTGGCGTGGCGTGGCGTGGAGGGACGGGAAGGTCATGAAACTCTCCTCACTTGACCTCAAACACCCTGAGGTCACTGGCATATCGGTGGTAGTGGTAGTGGTGGTGGTGGTTGTATATCTTCCTTCCTTCCTTCCTTTTTCTTTTTCTTTTTCTTCCTTCTGGTGGTGGTGGTGGTGGTGGTGGTGGTGGTGGTGGTGGTGGTGGTGGTGGTGGTGGTGGTGGTGGTGGTGGTGCACAAGTGGTTCTAGTAACGGTATTCCCCTCTCTGCTCCTCCCTGCTCCTCCCCGCTCCTCTCTGCTTCTCTCTGCTCCTCCCCTCTTCCCTTAATGGCAGTCCGCTCCAGTCATAACAGCAGGTCACCTCTTTCCTCTGATCCTCCTGTTATTCCGCAGTGACAGCCTTCACTCTCTCTCTCTCTCTCTCTCTCTCTCTCTCTCTCTCTCTCTCTCTCTCTCTCTCTCTCTCTCTCTCTCTCTCTCTCTCTATTTTCCTGTCTTCCTTTCCATGTATCTCCCTTCCCTTTCTCAATTTCTATATCTCACCCTCTCTCTCTCTCTCTCTCTCTCTCTCTCTCTCTCTCTCTCTCTCTCTCTCTCTCTCTCTCTCTCTCTCTCTCTCTCTCTCTCTCTCTCTCTCTTTGCCTTCTCTCTCTCTCTCCCTCTCCCTTCTCTTTCTTTTTTTTTATCTCTCCCTCCTGTGCCTACCCTTCTTCTCTTTCTCTCTTTCTCTATCTCCCCCTCTCTCCCTTTCCTCCTCCTCTTCTTCTTCTCAATCACTTCCTTACCCCTTTCTATTCTCTCTCTCTCTCTCTCTCTCTCTCTCTCTCTCTCTCTCTCTCTCTCTCTCTCTCTCTCTCTCTCTCTCTCTCTCTCTCTCTCTCGAAGATTTACACCATAATAAAAAAAATAAAAATATCCTACAAACTGGTATTCTAGTCTTGTCTATTTGATCATCCAGAAAAAAATAAATAATAAAAAATAAAAAAATCTATTCTGACTCAAAAAAACAATGCACATGATAACTTTATATACATTTTTTCCCCCAACACAGAGGCTGAAGTGGCCCCCCTGCCCCCCCTACCTCCCCTCAGTCTCCTTCCTGCCCCCCCCTGGCACCCCCTGCTGCTACAAATCCTACTCTCTCTATTTTCCCTTCAAAATCTTGGGAGTTATTTATGTCCCTTCCGAGGCAGCTCCAATTTCTCGGTGGAAAATCAGGTGGACGCCCCCGACTGGTGGTGTCCCGCGGCGAGGGGGCTGTGGTGGTGGTGGTGGTGGTGGTGGTGGTGGTGGTGGTGGTGGTGGTGGTGGTGGTGGTGGTGGTGGTGGTGGTGGGGGAGGGGGAGGGTACCATCGTCACCGTGTACACCTGGGGCCTCTCCCACACGCAGGTGACGCTGAAGAAGTGGTGGCTCTCTCCTGAAGGCACGGCGTGAAGGCTCTTTTTCTTCCTTTTCCTTCTTCTTTCTTCTCTTCTTCCTCTTCCTCCGCATCATCATTTCATTACCTGATCCCTCGAGCTGCTTTTGTGTACCTCCGACACCTGCCGCTTCAGGAACCAGACGACCCTCCTCCTCCTCCTCCTCCTCCTCCTCCTCCTCCTCCTCCTCCTCCTCCTCCTCCTCCTCCTCTTCCTCCTCCTTCTTCAGTGAGGTGGATTTTCTTGCATACGTGTTTGTCTTAATAATATTTCCACCGTTGTGTTCTTACTGCATGCCAGCTGCGAGGCGGGGCGGGGCAGGTCTGGTCGGGGTTGGGTCGTGGCAGGTCGGGGCTGGGTCGGGGTTGGGTCGGGGCTGGTCGGTGTGATGCTGCGGGAGGGAGGTACACAGAGTAGGATGTGTGTTTGTCCCTCGGTGGGCAGCCATTGATCTTCAATAGTGTGTCGCAACATCCAGTTTGCTCTCTTCCCGAGGTGTGTTCAGTCCCGCCTCACCCACTTACTACACCTGCTGCCCCGCTAACCCCGTCATGCCCCGTGGTGCCCCGTGACAGGCTGGCGGTGCTTCCTCTGCAGGTGGAGCTACAGGTGGAGTGGAAGGTCAGCGAGGAGTGGAATAGATGATGTGAAGTTCATCTGTAGGTTTATAAAGGGAATGGGCGGCGTGGAGCAGTGATGGGGTGATGGGGTGATGGGGTGATGGGGCCTCGCCGGCACTCCACAGGCCCATCACCAGCTGTCACATTACCCAAAAATCCACTTCTTCAAGAACATCACCTTCTTTTTTTTCTTTTTTCTTTTTTTTTCTATTCGTTGTGGGACAAATAAATAAATGAACGTGTCAGCTCGACCGAGAGTCTCCGGGAATACATTACCGGCCATGACAAACAGCTTAGGGGCCGGTGACAAACCCCACAAATGTATCAGACTGACACCTCAGAAAGGGGCGCCGACCCCTAACCCCCCCAACCCACCCAACCCCTCCCCCTCCTCAGGATCGGGGGGTCACTTCTGCGAGTAATTGTTCCCTATCAGTGGCGAGTCAGATATATATTTTTTGTGATTTATTTTTTTGGTTTACTTTTTACTCTAATACAGTGAAGTGGTGCTTGAAGGGTGAGGTGCACAACACTATACGTACACACTACTACCTCTTCACACACACACACACACGGACACGTACGTACACAAACGCACACAGACACTAAAGCATACACAGATGAACACATACATAATAGATAGATAGATATTCCTGTTCTAGTCTGTCGGAAGCGGCGGAACAAGCACCTGTTTGGGCGGCCAGGTGACACTTGTGCTGCTCGGCGTCTTCATCTAACCCATGTATGTATGTATGTGTGTGTGTGTATGAGAGATGAGGTGAGGGCGTGAGGCAGGGCGTGGATGGGCGGTACACGTAAACAGGACACACGGATTATAGATGTTCAAGTATCAAGAATGTCCTAATTTTCATGGTTCCTTTCGATGTCCTTGATGTGTTTCTTCTCGTCCGGCGTCACGTGTTTCCTTAACGCATCCTACGTCCTGAAGATGCAGGGAGGGAAGGAGGGAGGTAGGGAGAGAAGGGAGGAGGGAAGGAGGCACCGCGCACTCTATCAGGAAGGAGGGAGGGATGGGGGGGACGGAGGGAAGGAAATAGGATCCTAACGCGTCCTTCTTCCTCCTTGCTCCTACGTGTTCATGGGAAGGATTCTTGGTGGTGGTTCTGAGGTGCATCTGACGTGCCTCTGGGGTGGTGGGGGTGAGGCGGGGGTCGTGGGTGTCAGCTGGGGTCGTCTGGTGCAAGGGGTCGTCTTTGCATGAATTATCCGGGGGGGCGGGGGGGCGGGGAAACATGGGAAGGGAGTGCCATGAAGTGAGCGTCGGCGGGTGGGTGGGAGGCGAGGCGGGGGCGGCACCCTGCTGGCTCCTCCTTACAAAATGGCCACCCAAGCCAGACGCGGCCCACCTCTTATACGATGCGAGAGTCTTGTGCCCCGACACCCTTGCCCCGTCCCGCCCCGCC
>JAPQNM010001711.1:70000-80000 GCA_029783475.1 Metacarcinus magister | reverse complement strand
CCATAACTATCACCACCACCATCACCATCACAATCACTACCACCATCACCATCACCAACACCATTACTACCACCACACCACCATCACCATCACCAACACCATTACTACCACCACACCACCATCACCATCACCAACACCATTACTACCACACACCACCATCACCATCACCATAACTACCACCACCACCATCACCATTACTACCACCACCATCACCATTACTACCACCACCACCATCACCATCACCATAACTACCACCATCACCATCAACGCTTCTCTAATAATCACTATCACACTATCACTTTCACTATCTTCCTCTTACACTCTCATTTATTTTTCTCCTGTCCTTCACCCTTACCGCCAGTCACTATAAATAATAATGATATAAAAAAAATATAAATAAATCGTCAGTATATATAAAATAAGTCTCTGTCTCTCTCTCTCTCTCTCTCTCTCTCTCTCTCTCTCTCTCTCTCTCTCTCTCTCTCTCTCTCTCCATTAGCTCCCTCACACTTCTCCACCTTCCCCTCTCTCTCCCTACACCAATTCTCCCTCCTCCTTCCCCTCTTCCCTCCATTTCTCCCCTACAAACATTCTCTGATCACCACCTAAATTTTTGACATTTATTCTCTCTCTCTCTCTCTCTCTCTCTCTCTCTCTCTCTCTCTCTCTCTCTCTCTCTCTCTCTCTCTCTCTCTCTCTCTCTCTCGCAGCCCCACATCCCGTTTTCTTCCTGTTCTTGAATTAATCAGTATCCCCTTGAGTGTTGATCTGCTGCTGAGCTCGGTGAGGCTGCGTCGTGGCCCTTGGTGGCCCTGCTGACTTCAGGTACAGCTCCTCCAGTGACGGGCTGACGCTGCTGACGAGGCACTGATGTAGGAAGCTGACGAGGGCGAGGTGAGTCTTTCAGTCTTGTGGGTAGCCTGCTGGTGTCAAGGAGGGCGGGGCGGGGCGGGGCGGGGCGGGGAGTGGGTGGACGGGGCGGGGCAGGGGTGGAAGGGGCGGCTAGACTCTCCCTGTGTGTATTCTGCTGATGTACAATGTCAACAGGGCCTCCTTGGTGGGCGTGAAGGGGGACGTAACCCACACGGCCGCCGCTGAGCCGTGAGGAGACCCCAGCCAGGAGCCAGTGTGAGCCGCCCCGCAGGTCTCCCGAGCCGCCGCCTCCCCTGGGAACTGTGTGTCCAGCTAGAGATAATCGGGTTAAGCCTCGTCGTCGCCTTCCTCCTGTTTGCCTCCAAGACCACAGCCGCAGACCACAGCCGCAGACCACAGCCTATAACACTTCCTCAACTTGTTTTTCTCAATTTCAATGTGTTCCTCCTACACCGCCTACACCGCCTCATCACCACCTTCACCTCACGTAGCCATCACCTCATCTCTCATGTATAATAAGTACCGTGGGATGTATGAGTGTGTAAGTATGTGTATAAGTGTGTACATATGTGCGTGATGGGGTGTCGTGTGGTGTGAGGGTCCGGCACACACACACACACACGCCCCCGTCACACACCGCGGCGTTACATCCTGTTATGCTTGAGTACCGGCGGCGGGAGGAGCGAGGCGTCTCCTCTCTCCTACTTACCTGCCTCGTGCGTGAGCCTGGCACTACCTGGTCTGTCGCCTAGCAAGATGCAGCCTCCGTTCTGTGGTCACCATGCGGAACGCGCTCATACTACAACTACAACACACACCACACACCACACCACAGCAGCGGCAGCACCACAGCACATGCAGCACATCAACACCAACACTACACAGCACATAGAACAGCACAACACAGCACACAGCACACAGCGGCGGCGGGACTACAAGGGTCCACGCGGCCTCTGTCCTTACCTGTCACATTACACATCACCTGTTGACACCTGGGCATCATCTCCCCTACCTACACCCTCCACAGGTAGGCCGCGACCTGCCTGCCTACCTACCTGCCTGCCTACCACACTGGAAGGTCACACTCAACGCAAGACTCCCTTAACAACCTGAACTACCCAACGAGGTCTCCTGACGTAGTTTAATCATGTTGACGAGGATGACGAGGCGCTCTGGATGACTTTGTTTTGTTTGTGGTTTAAAATTTTTTGTTTTTGTTTTTGTTATTTTGAATTACATTATGTTTTTGTTGATCTATATAAGAAAGAAAATTTTTGTGATGTGGCAACTGTTTCCTCCCCTCGCTTCCCCTCACCTCCCCTTCCCTTCTAACTATGAAAAGGAAGTAAAGGAAGTCATTAAAGTCAAATGTTCTTTCTCTTTCCCCTTTTCTCTCTCTTCTCTCTTTCTCTTTCCCCTTTTCTCTCTTCTTTCTCTCCTTCCTTCAAGTCCCTATTTTTGGTTCATTCTTTAGTTCTTACTCTCTTGCTTTCTCTCTTTCTACCTTTTCCTCTACTGGATATGTACATTGACTCTCTCTCTCTCTCTCTCTCTTTCTCTCTCTCTCTCTCTCTCTCTCTCTCTCTCTCTCTCTCTCTCTCTCTCTCTCTCTCTCTCTCTCTCTCTCTCTCTCTCTCTCTCTCTCTCTCTCTCTCTCTCTTATACCCGAGACATCTTTTACAGGGAACTTGTGATATTCTGTCTAAGTAACTCTCTCTCTCTCTCTCTCTCTCTCTCTCTCTCTCTCTCTCTCTCTCTCTCTCTCTCTCTCTCTCTCTCTCTCTCTCTCTCACATCTTCCCCATTCCTTCTGTTTCCTCACAACCTTTCCCCTTTTCTTTCTTCCTTCTACTTCCTACTTACATTTTTCCCATCAGATCCTCTCTCCCCCCTCCTTCCCCCCCCTTCCCCTCCTTCAGCCTCCTGACGAATGCCCTCAATTTATATCGGTCAGGCCTTGGTGTGTCTCCCCTCTTGTGATCCATTCCCCTCACCTACCGGGCCTGACCTGGGAATTCGAGGGGAAAAAGAGGCCACTGAACAGGTATATATTAGTGATTCTCAGAGCAGCAGGTGCCAGTTAGTCATTAAGGTGAGTGAGGGGAATGAGGGGAAGGTGTGTGTGTGTGTGTATGTGTAGGGGTGTGGGTGGGTAGTAGGGGTGTATGGTGTGATGTGGTATTGTGGTGTGATGTGGTAGAGGGGACGTGGTGTGGTGTGGTAGTGGGGAAGTGGTGTGGTGAATAGTGGTGTGGTGTGGTGTGGTGTGGTGTGGTAGGGGGTAATGGTGTGGTGTGGTGTAACAGTGTGTAGGGCGCCACACCCCCGCGTCGCCACACCCTCGCCGCCATCCTGAGCAGGACTCGCCAACCTCTCCTCTCGGTCCTCCCGCCGCGGCACCCACTGCTTTTTTCGGCTTTCCCTCCGGGGGGCGGCGCGCCTGAGAGTCCTTGAGTCCCCCGGCACAGAGACTATTATTCTCCGTGGGTGATGAGCAGCCCGGCGCCCTACAATAACCCTTACATACATCACCATAAAGGTTACATTTACATGCAACTGTTGCTCGGGATGGGATTGTGAGGGTAAATTTTGAAGTTTTATTTGATGAGTTTGTGTTCCGCGTTGATTGTTGTGTCCAAAGACAGGAGACCTCATGGTGGCGCGCCCCTCACTACCTCCTCCCAACCACACACACGCACGCCGTTTCCGCCCTTCCCCCCCAGCACGCAGGGCCCACACTCGCCCGCCAGGTGCCGCCGCCTACGCCCCAACACCGCCAGGTAATAGGTATGCGCAGGTGGACCACAAGATATTTTTTCTCAAGGAGCCCGTGGCTTTGACAAATGAGATATAATATTTTGGAAGTAATAGTGCCACGCAGAGGCCGCGGCGCCTCATGCAGGGGGGCGTGCGGGGGTGCGCTGCCCCCGCCTACACGCCAATAATAATCTAGATTACTGCCATAAGTCTACAGCAACTTTGTGGAAGGTTAGATTATTCTCCCCAGATCAGTGTGTGTGTGTGTGTGTACCTGCTGGAGGGAGGAAGAAGAGCACGTGGGTCCCCTTGTCTCCCCTTGTCTCCCCTCACCTGGCCTTATTTCCCCTTCTTTAGGCACCCACAACACCGCCACACAACACCACTCATCACCTCACTCCCTCACTCATTGTATCAAGAAGTTGTAGAAAAGAATTGAAGGTGTCTCTCTCTACTATTTATCTCTGTCTCTTTTTTTCTCTCTCTCTGTCTCCGTCTCTCTTTCTTTCTCTCTCTCTCTCTCTCTCTCTCTCTCTCTCTCTCTCTCTCTCTCTCTCTCTCTCTCTCTCTCTCTCTCTCTCTCTCTCTCTCTCACATTACATACCTCCATAACAACACACATAAACACACACACACACACACACACACACACACCACACACACACACACACACACACACACACACACACACACACACACACACACACACACACATACATTGCATAACTCATTCAGCGTGCTATCACCACCACTTTTCAACACCGTCCAATCATCATCACCACCACCACAGGGACACCACACACACACACACACACACACACACACACACACACACCACCACCACCACCACCACCACCACACTAATTAAGTCACTCAGCCATAAAACACACCTTGAGACATACCTGTACACCTTTACCACACCAGAGAGAGAGAGAGAGAGAGAGAGAGAGAGAGAGAGAGAGAGAGAGAGAGAGGGTGATGATCTGAGGTAGTGACGTGAGTGTGACGGAAATAAGACAGGTAAACAGCCACAAAAACGACAGCACGTCAACCACAGTGAAGGTAACAAGTATGACACACGAACACACACACACACGCACACACACACACACACACACACACTCCCACACACATATATAAGTACAAGGCAACTCCATCATATTAAGCTACAAATATATATATCACCTTAAGGATCATTAGTGATAGTTAAGTCAATTAGAGTGTTTTTCTTCCGTTCTACAAGGCCTCATCAACACAACCTTTCATTCCTTCCCTCACACAAGCCTCTATGTCTCTATTGTTACCTGCAGAGTCTCCATGATGACTCTACGTAAACATTTGAGGGGAGATATACGTCACTACCTCTACCACCTCCTCTCCCTCCTACTCCTCCTCCTCCTCCCCTCACCCTTTCTGTCTCCCTTTCTCATCAACTCCTCTTCTTCCTCCTATTTCTTAATCATTCCTTCGATCGCCGCCTTGTCAGTGAGGTGTGAGGGAGTGAAGTGTGGGTGTGTGTGTGTGTGTGTGTGTGTGTGTGTGTGTGTGTGTGTGTGTGTGTGTGTGTGTGTGTGTGTGTGTGTGTGTGTGTGTGTGTGTGTGGGAAAGGGAATGACAGAGAGAGAGAGAGAGAGAGAGAGAGAGAGAGAGAGAGAGAGAGAGAGAGAGAGAGAGAGAGAGAGAGAGAGAGAGAGAGAGAGAGAGAGAGAGAGAGAGAGAGAGATAGGAGTTATGAGTGGGGTGTGATGGAGAGGAGTGGAGTTGTGAGCTGTGTGGCAGAGTGGAAGGATGAGTGTGTGTGTGTGTGTGTGTGTGTGTGTGTGTGTGTGTGTGTGTGTGTGTGTGTGTGTGTGTGTGTAGAATTATGAATCGCCGCTTTCACGCACTGAGGACAAGGAAGAAAGTGTGGACAGGTCACACACACACACACACACACGCACACACACACACACACACACACACACACACACCCACACACACACACACACACACACACACACACACACCAACTACTAAACAAACAAAAAAACATAACAAATCAACCCCAAGTAAAAAATATATATAAAAAAAACCAGTAAAAGAAAAAAAAACATAAATAAAACACTCAAATAAAACAGAAAAATCACACACACACACACACACACACACACACACACACACACACACACACACACACACACACACACACACACACACACACACAAAAACAGAATCCTTCAAATCTTTCATTAATACACGTGACAGTCTGATCACCTCACATAAAGACAAGATAGAATAGAGGAGAACGAGGAGGAGGAGGAGGAGGAGGGAAGAGTAAGAAAGAGGAGGACGTGGTGGTGGTAGTGGTAGTAGTAGTAGTGGTAGTGGTGGTGGTGGTGGTGGTCGAGCTTGACATAATAGGATCCGTAGAGGAAATCCAAGACTCTCTGCTGTGTGTTCGACTGTTATTGCTATTCTGAGGCGGTACAAATCAAAACAAACAAAAGGGGGAGAGACCTGGTGCCTCCCACAACAATGTTTGGTCTGGAGAGACGGCTGGACGCTGCTAAGGTCCCGACAACACGCGAGGGAGGAGGAGGTGGGAGGAGGAGGGAGGAGGAGGAGAGAAGAGGGAAGAAGAGAAGGGACCCACAGCTAGACTCCTCCAAGCCCCGTAAATATTAACTCCCTAACCTTAACGGGGTCATTTTAACAACCCAACCACTTGCCATAACGGTTAGATTTGTGTAGGATTCAGGAAATGTTTTAGATATCCTCCTCCTCCTCCTCCTCCTCCTCCTCCTCCTCCTCCTCCTCTTCCTCCTCCTCTTGGTTAGTTGTGGAATTTGCAAGCGCGGGTGTTGAAGGTGCTGGCTGAGGTAGAGGCGTGCGGAGGTAGCGATAATCATAAATTGTTTCCCTGGCAATAATAGAACAAGGGGAGGAAAACAGCGGCCAGATCCGACCGTGTGCCAGATTGTTTCGGATGCCAAACTTAATCCGGTCGAGGGGCCGGATAAGGTGTTGTGTAAGGCCCTCATGAACACTGGTGCACACGCGGGGCTTTCTTTGTGTGCGTTTATGTGCGTGTGTGTGTGTGTTTGTAAGTGTGTGTACAGAAGTCCTCCTCTTCCTATCTCCATCCCTCCTTTCAGTAACCACACACACACATACACATATATACACATACATAAACATACACATATATACGTTCACACAACTAGGAATTCAATCTGCGTTCCCCCCTCACACACACACACACACACACACACACACACACACACACACACACACACACACACACGCACACACGCACTCTCAAATGGAATACTGAGAAAAACGCGTCACATTCTCGCTCTCCATTTACAAGCTTACAACACCTGAAGATGTGTAGGCAGGTAGGCGGAGCTCACCTGGCTACCACACCTGTCTTACCTGGGCCGCAGCGGGGGGTGGGAGGTTTACTGCGGTGCGCTGAGGTTGTGACGGGCACCTCCACCACCCCCTTCCACCTCCTTCCACCTCCTCCATCTTAACTATCCACTACTTGCATCTTCTCCTTCCTCCTCCTCCTCCTTCCCCCTCCTCCTCCTCCTTCTGGACCACTATTGCGAAAAGTTTACGAATGATCTTATTTGTGCTTCCTTCCTCCACCCTCCCACCGTTCTCTCTCGTCTCCTCCACATCTCTCCGTTATCTAATTCCTCCCTCCACTATACTTCTTCCCACAGGACCCAGGACCCACACACAAAATATTTCAGACCCTAAACTTACAACGTCATTTCAGTATATATTATAAAAATCTAACACACACACATACACACACACATACATACATACACACACATATATGAGTATACCACTAAAATTAACATGCCATAACACACACAATAACACGAGAGAGATAACTCACATAATTTTCTTTAATATCTAGGCAAGGCAAGGCAAGGCAAGGCAAGGCAAGGCAAGGCAAGGCAAGGCAAGGCAAGGCAAGGCAAGGCAAGGCAAGGCAAGGCAAGGCAAGCAGGCAACCACACACCACACTTAGCTCTATGAAGATTGGTGGCAGGGCGTAGTGCAGCGTGGGCGGGGTGGAGAGACAGCCCCTCACGCCCATCACTCCTACCTCCTACCCCCCTACTCATAACTTAGCCTCATCACCCCCCCCCTACACCCCCTGCCCCCCATCATCACCCCAGAGGATTATCAAGGCGACCTAAAGACCTTCTCAGCCACTGTGATTTGAGACTCATACCTCACCTACTGAACGAGGAGGAGGAGGAGGAGGAGGAGGAGGAGGAGGAGGAGGAGGAGGAGGAGGAGGAGGAGGAGGAGGAGGAGGAAGAAGAAGGAACAATCTCTTCTGACAGATGACTTACATGGGACGTTTTTTTTGTGTGTTTATTGTTTGAAACGTGAAAATTCTACTTCTTTTCCTTATTATTATTATTGTTGTTATTATTATTATTATTATTATTATTATTGTTGCTATTGTTATTATTATGATTACTGTTATTATTATTATTATTATCATTATTATTGTTATTTATCATTATTATTATTATTATTATTATTATCATTATTACTATTATTACATTACATACAATTAAAGTTTCATATTATTGCAAAACTATAGAATGCACGCACATCCCAGTATTTCTTAATTAAGTATTGCGTGTGTTGCAGTTACGAGAATTAAGATATTGAGTGAATAAACATTAGAAGCATTATCAATATTACATTAAGTACTGATTCTAAGTATAAGTATAAGTATAAGTAAGTGTAAGTATATAAGTATTGCACGTATCAAAACTCAATTCCCCATTAGTATTACGTTAACGTATTGCAGCAACACAAACAGAGGTGACCAATTACAAGTTAGGTTACATACTCTTGTGTTGCCTTCATGAAACACAAACCAAGTCGTAGAGTGAACACTAGACGCTGCCACAACACAATCATTATTCAAACTTAAACACAACGCAACACAGAAGGAGAGACAGGAAGTAGATTACGAAGATGGAGGAGGAGGAGGAGGAGGAGGAGGAGGAGGAGGAGGAGGAGGAGGAGGAGGAGGAGGAGGAGGGAAGGGAGGGTAAAATAGAGGTAGGAGAATGTTAAATGGAAGGGTGATATATGAGACAGAGAGAAAGAGAGATAGATAGAGAGATAGAGAGAATAAGAAAATAAAAAAAAAGAAAAACACACAAGAAAGAAAAAAAACGAAAAAAACAATGGCAGCAAAAAGATATAAATTTCCCAATAAGAAAGAAAGAGAGAGAGAGAGAGAGAGAAAAAAAATTTGCTCAGTCAGTCAGGCAGTCAAGAAAGAAAGAAAGAAAGAGAGAGAGAAGAAAGATAGAGAAAGTAAGAAAATGTATCAGTGCAAGGAGAAGTGTTGCATTAAGCATTGTATATGTGTTGCAGGTGTGTTGCAGACAAAGGAAAGGTGTTGTTGACGTGTGTGGAAGGAAGGAAGGAAGGAAGGAAGGAAGGAAGGAAGGAAGGAAGGAAGGATGGATGAATAGATGGATGGAAGGAAGGAAGGAAGGAAGGATGGAAGGAAGGATGGATGAATAGATGGATGGAAGGAAGGAAGGAAGGAAGGAAGGAAGGATGGAAGGAAGGATGGATGAATAGATGGAAGGAAGGAAGGAAGGAAGGAAAGAAAAAAAAGAGGTAAGAAGATAGGAAAGGAAGACAAAGAAGGATAGAAAATAGAAGAAAGAAAAAAGTAGAAGAAAGTAAGAAGAATATAATAAGGAAGAAAAGAACAAAGGGAAGAGAAGAGGAGAAGAAAGGAAAGGGGAAGAAAACAGGAAAACAAAGAGAAAAAGAAAGGAAAAGATAACAAAGAAGAAAGGAAATGTAAGAAACAAGGGAAGAACAGAGAGAGAAGGAAGGAATAGAAGAAAGAAAGGAAGGAAAGAAGGAAGGAAGGATAGATAGACAGAAGGAAGGAAGGAAAGGAGATATAATATAGGAGGAAGAAATAGCTACAAAATAAATAATAGGGAAGGAATGAAAGGAAAGAAAAAAATGAAGGAAGGAAAAGTGAAATAAATAGAAGGAAGGAAGGAAGGAGGTAAGCAATAAAATGATGAAAAAAAAGAATGAAGAAAAAAATGGAAAGAAGAAATTAAGAAATGAAGGAAGGAAGGAAAGAAGGAAATGCAGGTAATCCTCGACCTAATTAACCTACTCCTTCACCTGTCCTGAAGTGGCACCTGAACACCTGAAGGAAGAACCAAGGAGGAAGAGGAGGAGGAGGAGGAGACGATGATGATGATGATAAGGAGGAAGAGGAGAATTAGAATAGCGGAGGAAGAGCAATAATATTAATAATAATAATAATAATAATAATAATAATAATAAGAAGAAGAAGAAGAAGA
>JAPQNM010001711.1:57500-62500 GCA_029783475.1 Metacarcinus magister | reverse complement strand
CTCTCTCTCTCTCCATCCATCTTAAGATTGTCTATGTCCTTCGTTCCTTCACTGGATCATCTCACATCATTTATCTTTTACTTTTTCATCTCCTCCTCCTCCTCCTCCTCCTCCTCCTCCTCCTCCTGTCCTTCACCAGTACTTAAGATTCCTTCGTAAATTTTATAGGACTTGTTTTTGGATGTCCTTGGAAGGTTTAGGATTCCCCTGCGAAGTGTGAGTGTCCTATAGGATTGTTTAGGTGTCCTTGAAGAGTCCTAGTAGTAGTAGTAGTAGTAGTAGTAGTAGTAGTAGATATTGTTGTTAATAGAGGAGGAGGAGGAGGAGGAGGAGGAGGAGGAGGAGGAGGAGGAGGAGGAGGAGGAGGAGGAGGAAGGTGTGGTGGTGGTGGTCGCTGCTGCCCGTCGCTTTCCACCAGGTGTTATCTGGGGGTGGGGGGCGTAGGGGGGGCGTGATGGGCGTGGGGGAAGGGGGGCGGTGATGCCGGACGTCAGGTAGGCGCCTCCAAGTCTCCCTCGCTATCAGGTGTGACGGGGACGCCGCGCCCGTCACCCACGCCCACCCTGCGCCCCCCTGCCGCCCCCCCTAAAGATGGCCAGACGGCGGCGATGTCACTCAAGAGATCTGGGAGGGAAGGGAGGGAAGGGGGGGAAGGGGGGGGTAAAGGGAGGGAGAGTAAAGGGAGATAGGTATAGATGAGAGAAAGAAAGGGAGAGGACTTAAGGGAAGGATAAAGGAAGGAAGGAAGGAAGGAAGGAAGGAAGGAAGGAAGGAAGGAAGGAAGGAAGCAGAGAAGTAAGGTAATTTAGAGTCAAAGGAAGGAGGAGGAAGAGGAAGAGGAGGAAGAGGAAGACATTTGCCTCTTGAAACATTCGAAAAAGCAATCAACTCAACCACACACACCCACACACACACACACACACACACACACACACACACACACATAATACAATCCATAAAAGGAAGTGCAATTGTGAGTGAATAATAATGAAAACAAACAAACAAACAAACACACAAATGAATAACAAACAAATAACAATTAAAAAAAAACACGACAAACGAACGAACAAACAAACACTGAACAACAAGATAATAAATAACAATAACAATAACAATAAAAAAAAATAACAACAATAACAATAATAATAATAATGAGCGATACGAACAAGTAAAAAAAAAAAAAATAATAATAATAATAACAATAATAAAAAAAACAGGATATATATATAAAAAAAAGAGAAAGAAAGAAAGAGAAAGAGAGAGAGAGAGATAACAAAACACACACAAACATCAAGCAAGAAGCATCAACAAGCGAGATAGTTTCAAAAATTTGTACCCACTTGATCTGAAGAAGCGACGAAGGGAGTCTCATCTGTGCCTACCTACCTCCCCTCACCCCTACCTTCCCCTCACCCATACAACAGGGGGTGAGGGGGAGGGGTGATGGGGTGTGAGGGGACAAAGGGGTGAGGGGAGGGGAGGGGAGGGGAGGTGTGAGTCTTAAAATTGGGTGTGAAGAGTATATATTAATACCTCTTGTACACCTTTATTTCCCCTTCTTATTCTCCCCTCACCCCTTCACCTTCATCTCTGTACGTGTCTAATAGCTAATATCAATAGCATAAAGGTAATATTTGGGGGGAGGTCCAGCCTACTAAGGTGTGTGTGTGGTTGTGGTAACACTGCTGCATTGTGGTGACAGCTGTGTTTGAATTTTGTGTTGGCAATGATGACGTTAGATTTTTGTTTTTTATTTTTTTATTAGTTTTTTCTGATTTTTTTTTTTCTATTGCCGTTTGTGTGTGTGTATGTTTGTGTGTGTGCGTGTGTGTGTGTGTGCGTGTTTTTTTTTGGGGGGGCGGGTGAATTATTATGAATTTTATTTGTTTATTCATTACTTTAAGCTTATCTTTATTTATTTATTTTATTTATAAGGTTTTATTTAGTTTACCTTAAGCTTTATTATGAGTGAAGTTTTAAAGGGATTATTATTATTATTATTATTATTATTATTATTATTATTATTATTATTACTGAAAATCAACCATACATTCCACATTCACCACACACACACACACACACACACACACACACACACACACACACACACACACACACACACACACACACACACACACACACACACCCTTTGAGATCCTTCGTGCAGCACCACCTGACGCAACACCTGAGTTAATTAACCTTTCTGTTGCACTTCAATGTCACAAGATAACCACCCAAAACCTCCCCTTTAAACCCCCCTTAACCCCCCCCCTTTAAAAATACCTTCCCTTTAATTTCCTTTCCAATAAAAAAAAGAAAAAAATATATTGCTAAAATTCCTCCATGATAAAGTTCCATAAATTTTAGTGTTTTAATATAAATTCTCTTAAACTTGACATCTATAAATTCTTGTAAATATTAACCTTTCACAAAATACCCAAAAAATTCACCTTTTGAAAATTAACCTAAAATTTTGAACTTAAATTTTTCGTTTTCCTCTTTTCTTAAAATTGCTTAGTCAAAAAATATAAAACAAATCTTCATTATAGAATCGTCTCATGAGTGTGTTTCCCCTCTTATAACATGGCTGCCTTCCCCTCACTTCACCTAAACTCTTTATATAAACTAAACATTCCAACAATAGTTAACCTGACAGTATATAATAAATTTTTAGATAACAAAAATAAAAAAAATAAAATAAACCGAATCCACGTTGTCTATCTACTTTGAATTATTTACTGAACACAAAAAAATAAAAACCAAAAATAAATAAATAAATAAATAAACAAACCTTATATATATTTATTTTTCTACCTAACGAAAATAAATAAAAATAAAATAAAAATATAAAATAAATAAACAAACCTTATATATATTTTTCCCTTCATAATAAAAATAAACCAAAATAAAATAAATAAATAAACAAACCTTATATACATTTCCCTTCCTAACAAAATCTATCCACAAAATGAAACCAGAAAACTTGAACAAGCGAGAAAGAAAAAAAAAACCAAAAAAACAAATGACAATCGTGACACAAAGGATAGAATGGAGTCTTTCGTTCCTAAACAGAAGGGTTTACGAGGGCGTGTTGTGAGCACAGGTAACAGGAAATCAAGGCAGGTAAAGGTAAGGCTAACACAGACACACCTCAACCCACCAACGTTACTGATGAAAATTGTACCACTTATGAAAATCCTCTTTGACATGCACTCTCCTCCCCTTCCTCCCCCTCCACCTCCTCCACTTTCCCCCTCCACCTCCATCATCACTAATCACCTCCACCCTCACTCCTAACATTCCAAAAAAGAAAAAGAGTTAGAAGAGAAACCAAAGAAAGAAATATTCACCCCAAAAAATATTTATTCCTAGACGAAAATGATGATAAACAAATATGATGATGATGATGATGATGATGATGATGATGATGATGATGATAATGATAATAAAAAATAACGTATATTTACATTACAAGAGGTCTGTGGTGAAGCAAACTGACAGGAAACTGATAGTAAAAAAAAAAAAAACGAAGAAAAAAAAACTTTCTTGATGTAAAATTTTCTTCATTACGGGAAAAAAAAGAGACGCCGCTCCATTGTGTTTTGAAGGCACGCACACACACGCACACACGCACACACACACACACACACACACACACACACGCTGTACACCTGAGTTTTATCCAGGTAAGCTCAGGTGTGTGACGAGGATGAACCTTTACGAAACCCAAGAAGAACAGGTGTGGAAACAGGTGTGGAGAGACAGGTGTGTGGGCAGGGATGCAGGTGGGATGTGGATGTACAGGTGTGTGTGGGGTATGCAGACAGGTGTGGTGTGATGATTGGGACATGTGGAGACATATACAGGTGTGGAATAACAGGTGTAGAGGAACAGTGTGGAAAAAACGACCATTATATAAGGTAGTTGTAGTAATAATAATAATAATAATAATAATAATAATAATAATAATAATAATAATAATAATAATAATAATAATAATAATAACAATAACAACATAATAATAATAATAATAATAATAATAATAATAATAATAATAATAATAATAACAACTTATATTACGAGAAAAAAAAATGTTATTCATATGTAATAATAAAAACATTTCCGTAAGTAGATGATAATTCAAAGCTTGAAAAAAATAATAATATTAGTAACACAATAAAAAGATAAACAATATAATTAAATAAATATAATAAATGTCATTAGATCAAAAGAAAATTAAATAAGAGGAAGAAGAGGAGGAGGAGGAGGAGGAAGAGGAAGAGGAAGAAGAGGAGGAGGAAGAAAACCATGACACTTAAGAAAAATAATAATAAAATGAGAAAATATAATGTGACAAAGTAAATGTTCATTGTAATTGTAATAAAGGAATGTAAAGGATAACAAAAAAAACTATATATAAAAAACAAACAGATGAACGCGGGAACAAACACACAAACACACACACGGAGAGACAGTGAGTGGACGGAGAGACAGACAGACAGAAGGAAGGAAATAAAGAAAAAAGGGAGAGGAAGAATAAAAGAAAGAACAAGAAAAAGCGGAAATAAAGAGAAAGTGAAGAGGAACTAGAATGAAAAATAGTTAGAGAGAGAGAAAAATAGACAGATAGATATACAGACAGACAGACAGACGGATTTCGAGACAGGGATGAACGACCTTAACGACGAATCACAAACAAGAATCTCAAAGGGCGTTGGACACACACACACACACACACACACACACACACACACACACACACACACACACACACACACACACACACACAGACAAACCAAACACACTAATTATTTATTAAACTCCACATTATTATTATCATATTTACAGACAATTTTTTTTTTTATATACATTTTGAGCTCAGGGAGGGAGTGGAGCCAATGTATGTATGTATGTATGTAGTATGTATGTGTCTATGTACAGGTGTTGTAGGAGAGTGAACAGGTAACTTTTGAGTATAGTTAATTACCTTGATAATAGGA
>JAPQNM010001711.1:37500-50000 GCA_029783475.1 Metacarcinus magister | reverse complement strand
TGCTCCGAGCTTTGATTAAACTATGAACCAGTGTCACGCAACTGTCCCCCACGCACACGCACACGCACACACACACAGAAGGGGACACGCACACAAGGCATAGTAGGAATAGAAACGTACATTCACGATCCTTGTTATTTTGTACATAGTAAACACGACGGAATGTTTGAAGTGTTTGGAAATATAAGTGAAATGAAGAAAGTTGAAAAAAATGTATAAGGTCGTAGGTTTTTGTTTTGTTTTATTATTATTACTTTTATTACGATTATTATTGCTATTATTATTTTTTTTTATTATTACGACTGTTATCATTATTATTCCTGTTACGTGTTTCGTTTTCTTCTTCTCTTCCTTTGTTCATTGTCCTTTGTCATGCCTCTTGTTTCGCCAACGTGGTGCTAAGTGCGAGGCGGAGGAGGAGGAGGAGGAGGAGGAGGAGGAGGAGGAGGAGGAGGAGGAGGAGGAGGAAGAACAACAACAATATGATGAAGAAGAAAATGAACAAAAATAGAAGAAGAAAATAAGACACGAAAAAATAAAATAAATAAAATAAAGTCGACTATATAATGATAATAAAAGAGAGAGAGAGAGAGAGAGAGAGAGAGAGAGAGAGAGAGAGAGAGAGAGAGAGAGAGAGAGAGAGAGAGAGAGAGAGAGAGAGAGAGAGAGAGAGAGAGAGAGAGAGAATAAAGTAAAGGTGTTCAAGTACTGTTATGCACGTGAGGCCTTCAGCCATTGAGCCACCAAGCCAGTGTGACCAGGTTCGATACCCAAGGACACACAGGCAAGACAGGCGGAACACACGAATTTCCTTGTGCTCCGTCTCACCTAAGTTTAAAAAGACAGGTATGTGTGCGTGTGTGTGTGTGTGTGTGTGTGTGTGTGTGTGTGTGTGTGTGTGTGTGTGTGTGTGTGTGTGTGTGTGTGTATGAAAGTAAGAAATAAAAGAAAGAAAGTAGAGGAAAAGGAGAGAGGGATTAGAGTGAAGTGTGAGAGGGAAGGAAGGGGTTGTGAGGGGAGAGGAGTGAGGGGAAAGAAGGGGTGAGGGGAAACAAGGGTAAGAAAAGGGGTAAGAGGAGGAGGAGGAGGTGTGACGCAGGGAGGCCGTCACACCTAGCCTTCGTCCGTTCTGTTTCACTGCACGACACAGGAACAATATTAGCGAGTGACAGGTGTGTGTGTGTGTGTGTGTGTGTGTGTGTGTGTGTGTGTGTGTGTGTGTGTGTGTGTGTGTGTGGGGCTTGGTGGTGGTGGTAATATGAACAGTGAGATTTTGGGGTAGAAGGTAGTAGTAGAGGAGGAGGAGGAGGAGGAGGAGGAGGAGGAGGAGGAGGAGGAGGAGGAGGAGGAAAAGAAGATAGAAAGAAAGAAGGAAAGTCTATGCATCTTAAAGAAAAAAAGAAAAAGGAAGAAAATATGAGGAAGAGATGAGTAAGATGATGAGGAAAAAGATGAGAAAGAGAGAGAGAGAGAGAAAGAGAGAGAGAGAGAGAGACACACACGCACAAATAGAGCCAAAAATTACCTCTTTACACACCCACACTCATTTCAAGATTGTGAGGTTGATGGTAATGGCACCTTAACACACCTTTCTCCCCTCACTCACTACCCCTTTCCCCTCACTCCCCTTCTTCCCCTCACTCAAGCTGTCCCCTCACACCCTTTCTCCATTTCCTCGCATCACTCCTCTCCCCTTCACTCCTTCCCCTCATCTGCACAACCACTGAGAGGCGACGGAAGTGAGGGGAAAGTGAGGGGAAAGTGAGGGGATGTGAGGGGCGTTACCTTACCCATTTCCCCTTATGGTTACCCGCGCCTCGTTGCCTAAGATGGACTACCTGTTTACTTATCTAATAACAAGACCAGAAGGACTTTAGAGTGAGGGGAGAGAGAGAGAGAGAGAGAGAGAGAGAGAGAGAGAGAGAGAGAGAGAGAGAGAGAGAGAGAGAGAGAGAGAGAGAGAGAGAGAGAGAGAGAGAGAGAGAGAGAGAGAGAGACGAAGACAACGATAACGAAAACAACAACGACTTATAATAATAATAATAATAATAATAATAATAATAACAATAAGGAGGAGGAGGAGGAGGAGGAAGTGGGGAGTAAACACAAAGGGGAAAGAGAGAGAGACAGAGAGAGAGAGAGAGAGTGAGAGGTGTGGTTAGAGAGAGGTAAAGGGAAGAGGAAGGAAGGAAAGGAGGGAAGGGGGAAGGAGAAGAGGGAGAGGGGAGACAGAGAGAGAGGGGAGAGTGAGGTGTGGTGACGAGAGGACAAAGGGGAGAGAGAGAGGCGAAGCGAGGGGAGAGTCAACTGAAGGGAAGACGGAAGAAGGGAGATAATGGAGAAGGAGAGATAATGTGGTGGAGAGATAAAGAGAAAGAGGAAAAAAAAGTATATAAACAAAAGAAGGAAAGTAGAAAAAAAGTAAGAGAGGAAACAATATAGAAGAAAGGGGAAAATAGGGGAAAAAAAGGGGAAAAAAGGGGAAGATATACATAAAAAAATTAATTAAAAGAGAAAAACAGGATAATAATAAAAAAAATATATATAAATAAAAATAAAAAAAAAAGGAAGAGATATTAACTACAACCCAAAAAAAATTATTAAAAAAGAAAAAAAGAAAGTGAAGAGAAAGTAGCAAGAAAAGTAAATAAAAAAACGGAAGGAAAACGAAAGTAAAGGAAGGAAGAAGAAAATAAAGAAGAAAAATAAAAGACATGAGTAACAGCAGGACTATAACACATCAAAGAACGTGTGTGTGTGTGTGTGTGTGTGTGTGTGTGTGTGTGTGTGTGTGTGTGTGTGTGTGTGTCAGGAAGCAGCATGCAAACAAACAGACAGACACACACACACACACACACACACACACACACACACACACACACACACACGGAAACGCATTGCTAAGGTATGTCAGAATTTCGTTCAAATAGAAGGAACTTACATATTTGTGAGGAAGAGGAAGAGGAGGAGGAGGAGGAGGAGGAGGAGGAGGAGGAGGGACAGCTTTTCGAATGAGTAAGATATATAAAGAAAGGATGGAAGGAAGGAGGAAGGGAAGGAAGGAGAGAAAGGAGAGAATGAGGGAGAGAAAGAATGAGACTGGACCATATTAATTCCTCATCGTTAACTCATAAATACTAGCCCGGATATTATTTAAATTGACCTCTCTCTCTCTCTCTCTCTCTCTCTCTCTCTCTCTCTCTCTCTCTCTCTCTCTCTCTCTCTCTCTCTCTCTCTCATTATTATCATTCTTCTATTTCTTCTTCTATTCGTAATATTAAAAACTAATTTGGTTTACGTAAGAATAAGAAGGAAGAGATGGAAAGCCAGATACGAGTGGAAGAGGAGGAGGAGGAGGAGGAGGAGGAGGAGGAGGAGGAGGAGGAGGAGGAGGAGGAGGAGGAGGAGGAGGAGGAAAGGGAAGTAAATAAAAAGTTGGGAAGAATAAGGAGAGATGAAGGGTTAGAGGGGTGACAGAGGGCGTTGGGGGTGGGTGAGGGGCGAGGGAGGGGAAGGGGAGGGGAAAGGGAGGGAAAAGGAGGGGAAGGGGAGGGGTGGAGACATCCTAATTAAGACGCTGCCTCTACGCTGACATTGAGATCAGGGGAGTCACTCTCTCTCTCTCTCTCTCTCTCTCTCTCTCTCTCTCTCTCTCTCTCTCTCTCTCTCTCTCTCTCTCTCGTGCTACTCTTACTATCACTGATTTTTTGTTTTTGTTGTTTTTTTGTGGTGATTAAAGAGGAAGAGGAAGAGGAAGAGGAGGAGGAGGAAGAGGAAGAAGAGAAGAAAGAGGAAGAGGAATAAGATAAATACAGAATATAACAGAAATAAAATAATTACAAAAAATACATATATTTCTTCCTTTTCAAAATTTCTTACTCTTCCCGCCCCCCCCTCAAAAAAAAATAACCACACACTAAGTTGGTATTAATAGTGAAGACAATAGGTAAGGTATGTGAAGAAAAGTTATATATTCACACCTGTATTAATTAACAGTACCCAGGTGTGACTTTGAACACCTGTAATATACCTGTACTAAAGGGTTGTGACGCCTTACCTTAATTAATAACTTTGTTCTTCTATATTTATTTACAAGTTATAATTTACAATCGTTCTTCCTTTATTTATTTATTATGTATATATATTATTTTTTTCTTAATTAAATAGAAACATATAAATATCAACTTATTTATTCTCTCTCTATCTCTCTTTTTTTTTTCTCTCTCTCTCTCTCTTTCTTTTCTATACGAGACTGGTGATAAATAATTTTCCTAACTTATTATTTTCTCTCTTTAAAAAAACAAAAACAAAAAATCATAAAATACACGATTCATTTATATTTATTTCTCTCTCTAATTTATCTCTTCAAGTATCTGTTTATCTATTAGTTTGTGTGTGAGAGAGAGAGAGAGAGAGAGAGAGAGAGAGAGAGAGAGAGAGAGAGAGAGAGAGAGAGAGAGAGAGAGAGAGAGAGACGCAACACCACCTCATTAATTCTTCACAATACATCAGCACCAGTGAATGAAATGAAAGAAGAAAAAAAAGAAAGATGAATACAGTGTACCCAAATGGAAATAAGTGAAATAGAAGCTCTCTCTCTCTCTCTCTCTCTCTCTCTCTCTCTCTCTCTCTCTCTCTCTCTCTCTCTCTCTCTCTCTCTCTCTCTCTCTCTAACTGACGCAGAAAGTTCACAGATCGAGACTTTGCCATCTTCGTACTCCCCCGCCCCCCCCCGCCCCCCCTTTATGACAGCGTTTAGTTGAGGGGGAGTGACAAGACGCCCCCCCCGCCCCTCCCCCTCTCCACCGGCACCTCATGGAGTGGACCAAATTAGGCTGTGGAGAGGAACCCGACGTCTCCTCATGTTCTCTCTCTCTCTCTCTCTCTATCTATCTATCTATCTATTTATCTATCTATCTGTGTGTGTGTGTGTGTGTGTGTGTGTGTGTGTGTGTGTGTGTGTGTGTGTGTGTGTGTGTGTGTGTGTGTGTGTGTGTGTGTGCCAAGCTTGATAGTAAACGTGTAGTTGTGTAAGTTAATGAGACTAGTGTGGTGTGGTGTGTGTTAGTGTGTGGCGGGGGGCGGGGACCAAGGGAGAGTGAAGTCATTTTTTTTTTTGAGTGGGGGCAAAGGTTATGAAGAGTGTAGGGGTGAGTGGTGTTATCAGTATTGGTGTGTGCATGATAAGCAAGCGTGGTGTGGTGTGGCGTAGTGTGGCAGGCGTGGCAGGCGTGTCGGGTGTGCCGGGCTGGGTCACCACATGCCCGCCGCGGGACTCAAGGCGGACTAAACTCAGGTACACAATTTATATATCTATTCTAAATCGATAATATCGGCCATAACTCGTGCTATAAAAGACCAATATATGATCTAACGACCTCAAATACCTCTGCTTAAAATTCTGGCGGCGATTATTCCAACATGGCGGAGGGCGGCGGCGAGGCGCGGCCCGCTGCAGGCCGCCGCCGAACCTCTACTCTGCATATTCACGCGGCGAGTTGCCCGCAGCCTGCCGAAGGCCAACACACAGCCTGTAAGAAATCTCCATCACCGGGCACGTCCTGCTGCTGCCACCTAGGCCGCCGCTGTTGCCTTGGGCCTGTGGAGGGATCCTTAAGACACCCTGAGCGGAGTTTATCGTTTTCCCGCGGGCCGGGGCGGCGGGCGGCCGGGTGACCGCCATGTGACGGCTCCTCTTCGCCTCTATTGGCCATAAACCGGCGCGTTACAGCCATCGGTGGCCAATAAACTGCTACCTGACATGCCGCAATATTTTAAAAACCCATTATGGCGCGTTGTGGCGCGGCTCGCCCGCCAGGCCGCCTGGCATTATGCAAAACACGAGACCAGTCGTAAAGAAAATAATCGCGGTTGGCGAGGCCGTCCGTCCTGCCCTCAGCACCTCACCACCGCCTTGGACCCCGCCGCCCCTCCTCCAAGGAGTGCTGAGCTGCCCTGCTTCAGTCATGTCAGCCTCACACGGGCACACATGGCACCCCTGGCACCCCTGGCACCCCTGGCACCCCTGCCCCGGCCTGGCAGTGCCCGCCTGGCCAACATTCAACTATGTGTGCGGGACAGGTGCCTCGTGTGGCCGCGGGGGTGATGTAGCAGCTCACTCTCATCACCCCCGCCGCCATTTCCTCAGTCTCATCAAATCAATCAATATTAATTAGATGAACTTCCGACATTCGAACCACCCAGAAGACGAAATCCACAGCACCGCCGACCCGACCCTTCCTCCGCCGCCGATCCGCCGCCACGCCGCCGCCGCCGCCGCCGCCGCTGCTATGCTTTACGAGTTTTCATATTCATCCTCATGAACGCATCACTGTCACACGGCCTCGGAGGTGCTAATTACTGCCATCAGCCGTGAGCGAGACACTTGGTGAGGTGGCGCGAGGCTGGACGGTGAGGTGTGGTGCGGTGCGGGGTTGGGCATGGCATGGCGGGGCGGGGCAGGGCTGGGCGGGGCGGGGCGGGGCAGCAAGCAGCGGCACATATAACTTATCTCGCCCCTCGGAACTCCACTCCGCACAAGTCCAATATAAAGTGGCCAATAAGTTGTGTATCTAATGAGGTTGTGGGCCGAGGTGAGAAATACTGCCGTGTGGTGCTCGGCCGCCGCTCCGCCGCACACGCTAAAAAAATAACACTCAACTTTTGAAATTTACACGACACACTTTGCCTCGCTGCTCAGCTGAGGACCCGGAGGTGCGTGGGCGTCCGGGGGACACACCTCACTGCCCTAGTCCTGCAGGGCTGGGAAAGCACCGCGGCACCGCCCGCCATGCATTGCCGGGCGGCAGCCTGCCACCATCACCAGCCCGCGGACACACTTGGCTCCTTCTTTATTCCAGGCACAAAGTGGATGTGACTCAGCTTCAGAGCGAGGCCAAGATGGCGGCGACGAGGCAAAGCGAGATGCGGCGAGGCTCTTCTCCGGGCGGGCGCCGCGGCCTCCGCCTCGAGGGACCGGCTGCCGCGGTGACGGGGCGAGATAATCGAAGACCCAAACAAGACTTGGCTTTAAAATATGGATTTTTCCCTTTCTGCTTAACTGTAGTGCGATAACCAGTGTGGGCAGACCAGGGTGTTGGCAGGGCCAAGGATCGGGTCTGGAGACCTGGAGAACCACTTACAGCGTCACCGCGGCTCACCTTACTTCCGCCGCCCAACCCTCCCGCCGCCCCGCGTCCCTCAAACTACTTCCGCTGTCCACATGTCACTCTGGATGGCTCCTCAATCAGGCCTCGGGTGTGCACGAGTTCCTCAAGCAGGTGGCGGCGCCAAGGACTTATCCTTGAGGCGGCCTGCACAGTGTTCCTCCACACGCATGCAGAAGGCGCCGCCGCCGCCGCCGCCGCCGCGATGCATAGTACGCTGTGATGTCATACGTGAGGCCAACACTAAGAGGCCGCTGAGCCCCTGTTACAGAGGTGCCTTTTGCGCGGTGACTAAGTGGCCGCACACCTGACGGCGGCAGTGTTTGGCCGGCACCTGCCTCGCCTCCGTGTCAGAGTGGCCGTGGAAGGAAATACAAAAATATGAGGCAGCAGTCAAGTGACCTTCACCTCAGCCTGACTAAGGCATCGCCTTGGCCAGGCAGGACTCACACCCACGGACAACGACCGAAGGCGTGCGGGCAGCGGGGATCGGCATAAAATAATTCCATGTTCCCGCCGCCGGTGTGATGGTGTGATGGTGTGATGGTGTGATGGCGGCGTGAGGGGCGCTGCTTGGTGCGTCCCTCGGCGGGGCGGGTGGCACGGCGGCGGGAGGCGCTGTTCTCGGGAATGGAGTCATAATGGCGAGGGGAACGCACGTCAATTTTTCATCTAAACTCCGATTGAGTCTGTTACTGTGTTTTATTTGTGTTTGTTTTTTCGGTGTTGAAGGTCGGCAGTCACCGCCGCCGCCACGGACGGGTGAGTCAGAGGCACCAAGCCTTCAACTAGCGACCAAAGGCGTAGCTTGGTGCACCAATGTGCAGCGTGACAATGCATCCAACAATAATGTGATACACACCCAGGGGGGGGGGGTTGGCGGGGGGTAGTGGTGGTGGTGGTGGTGGTTATGGCGGTGAAGATGGAGGTGGTGTCCGTTAAGTCGCCCTTCAACCTACATGACCCAAGATAGTATTAAGTTGACCCGAGGGACGCCCCCCGAGAGGCCTGACGGGTCCCGGGGCACCGCGACGCCGTGGCCTCCTGGAGGTGGCTCCCTCCGAGGTCTTGAGGGTGAATGACGCCCGTATTGTGAGGCTCAAGAATAATTGTAAACATGAAACGAACTGGGATCCTTTTCAGCAACGCGAGTCATTACTTTCACCCACCCGGAGACTTTGTGAAGGTAAACAACGAGCTTCTCTACCACCGCCGTCGCCTGAATATTATAATTTCCTTAATGGAACGCGCGCCCAAACTCCACCTACAAAACTTGGACAAAAATTCTCTTTCTCAGTTCCCACTATACCCTCGGAAAATAAGTCGAGTCTCATCTTTGGAAAACAGTTCCCCTTCTTTCTTTTCACGGAGGGAGTCCAACGCGTTCTTTCTTCGTGGGACGGGCTGTGTGCGAAGCGGACGGCCGTTCCTCTTAACCCTCGGGAGGAAGACAAGCGAACCCACACACGAACTAACACAAAAATGGGTTTGGCCGAGCTGATCACTGCCTCTCTGGGACTGTTTGATCACGGCGGCGGCGGGGGCGGCGGCGGCGGGTGTCGGCCTTAGCGGTGGAGACCCGACAGCTTTCCCCTCCTTTCCCCGCCCCTCTCGGCCTCCCTCATCTGCTTATGACCCCCTCCAGGCAAAAAATACTCACTCACTCCATCCCGACGCATAATGAGAGCATCATACAACGCCTCTTTAATATAAAAAAGAAGAGGCTGAGGCAGAGCATACAGAAACAAGGCGAATGTCACCAACACGGAGGGATGGGTGCCTCTACCTCTCTCTCTCTCTCTCTCTCTCTCTCTCTCTCTCTCTCTCTCTCTCTCTCTCTCTCTCTCTCTCTCTCTCTCTCTCTACCTGGCCGTGTATGACTCAGGTGTTCCTCCTTCCCCTCCTTCGGCTGTAGTGTGGAGGCTCTTCGGAGTCCTCAGCGACGCCCCTCTTCACCGGCGGCCCATCACCCTCCAAGATCAGATTACTCGACCCACAACCTCCTCCTCCTCCTCCTCCTCCTCCTCCTCCTTACATTCGACGGAGGAGGTGGCTGGCTCCGGGGAGTGGGTGAGCACACTGCCCTCTTCACTTCTTTGTCTCAAGGGGAGCAGGAATAATACCTTCCCCCGCTGGCTGGCTGGCTGTCCACCGCCGCCACACCGCACCAGGAGGAGGAGGAGGAGGAGGAGGAGGAGGAGGCCGACCACAGAGGGCCACCCGCCTTCCAGCCGCCTGCACCCAGAGAATGCTCCTGTACCGTCACAGCGACAGTTTAGGTGAAGAGCGATGTTTCCAATCAGGCATAATCTCCACTTCACACGTTCGGAAGAAAGACTTTCGATTGGGATGGCGGTGGGACTCGACAGAACGGGGCCCACACTCCCCTCACTCCCCTCTCCCCTCACTCCCCGTTTTTCCAGGAATATTTTCGCGCATAAAGAATAAAAAAAAAAAGGAGAGTTTGAATGGTATGCCTTCTTCTCGCCATCTCGCTGTTCCACTGATCACACTGTTTCCTTGTGTGTGTGTGTGTGTGTGGGTGTGTGTGTGTGTGTGTGTGTGTGTGTGTGTGTGTGGGTGTGTGTGGGTGTGTGTGTGTGTGTGTGTGTGTAGGTGAGGGGAAGGGGGACCAAGGGGACGGTTTATAGCGATTTTCACTATATAAACACCTCCCTCCATTCTCTCCTTCCCTCCCTCCCTCCCTCCTTCCCTCCCTCTAGTCGACTAAACTACCGACCGACACTTCCTTTCTCTCCTTCTTCTTCTTCTTCTTCTCTCCAACTTAGTGAGAGAAAGAGAAGAAAAAAAGATACTCGCAAGCAATTTTCTTTTTTTTCTTTTAATTAGAATTGCGTCTAAGTTGAAACACACACACACACACACACACACACACACACACACACACACACACACACACACACACACACACACACACACACACACACTCGAGCATCCTTCTCTTGTCAGCCTAAACAATAAGGGGGGGAGGGGGCGGCTAGTTCACCCTCCCCCCCACCCCCCAATGTTCTCTCTCTCTCTCTCTCTCTCTCTCTCTCTCTCTCTCTCTCTCTCTCTCTCTCTCTCTCTCTCTCTCTCTCTCTCTCTCTCTCTCTCTCTCTCACCTAACTCCTTTTTTTCCCTTAAACAAATTACATCTTTTTCATATATTATAAAACACACACACACACACACACACACACACACACACACACACACACACACACACACACACACACACACACACACACACATAAACAAACAAGCAAGAGGGGAAAGAAAAAGGGAACAGGAAGAAAGAAAGAAAGAAAGACAGAGAGAAAGAGAGAGAGATAAAAAAAAATAATAATAAAAAATAGGGTTGAAATGTCTTTGAGAATAGTCTTGAGTTTGGAGTCATTTTAGTTCGGTGGTAATAAAGTCGAGGGCAGAGGGCACCACGTCACTTGAAGAGGAATATCAACACTAAAAGAATGCACAACTAACAATAAAGGAACAGATGTATTGTTTAAAACTCTCTCTCTCTCTCTGTTTCTTTCTCTCTCTCTCTTTTCATCCACTCAAACTATCACTCCTTCACCTCATCCATCCATTTCCCAAAGACCTCTGCGCTTCCACCTCCTCCACACCGCCTCCTCATCCACCTCCATACGACCTCCTCATCCACCTCATCCGCCAGGCATCCACACAGCCTCCACAGCCTCCTCATCCACCAGGGTCTTAGGAATGCTGAGTTAAAACCCGATTTCATATGTGGATTCTTAAGGTGGACGCCATTGTTGACAGCCCCGTTATGAGAAGCCAGACAATGTTGCTCTCTCTCTATCTCTATCTCTATCTTTCTCTTTCTCTCTCTCTCTCTCTCTCTCTCTCTCTCTCTCTCTCTCTCTCTCTTTTCTGGGTGAGTGACTAAGGCTCGGGGACAAAGGGGAAAGAAGGGAGAGAGAGAGAGAGGGGAGAAGGGAGGAGAGGGGAAAAAAATAAGGACCTGACTCACCCACGCCTCCACGCCCACCCCACGCCTTAATTTATGACCCAAGGAAGGGGGCGTGGGTGGGTGGGTGCCAAGGCCGCTGTACTGGCACGCCCACGCCCGCTAATCACACACAGGTAAGTAAGGAACACCTGTTTGTCACCTGTACTACTGCCGCCATAGATACAGATGCAGCACAGTGGCACTAACAGGGTATTCACAGCACCATAACAGCACTCCACAGCATAACAGTGATGTCAAAGCTGTGATTGGTGCTGCAGGTACTTTATAACAGTACAGAAGGGTATGATTGGCACTGTTATGGCACTAGAACCAGAACAGCAGAACAACAGCGGCACCTCAGCGGCATCACAGCAGAACAGCGACATTTTAACAGCATTACAGCATGAATACAGTGATCGCACAGTGACAACAACAACATGGCGCCGCTGCACAAGTACTAACACAGCCTCGCCGCGGTACTGACATCACCCTCCAGCGGTACAGCATCACAGCGGCGTCACATCTACACAGCGATAGGTTAGCAGCACAGCGGAGGGTTTATAGTGACACAGCGGCACTTAAACAGCACTCCAGTGGCATTATATTCATCCCAGCGGTATTTCAGCGGTGGATCAGCTGCACAGGGACTATGTGGTGATGATGTGACGGTAAATCAACGTCACAGATACAGCGTTACAGCACAATGCATTACAGCGTGTTACTAGCGTCACCCTGGCACTGCTGCGGTACTCCAGCGGCACAGTTACAATGGCACTCATGCATCCCAGCGGTACTGTGACGGGACTCCAGCGGCACAGCTTTACAGCGGCACTTAAGAGGCATTTTAGCGGTGAAGCGGTACTTGAGCGGCATTTAGCGGCACTCCAGCGGTCTAGTGGCACTGTGACGCGACCACAGTGCCACAGCGGCTCTATAACAGCACACAGCAGGCCAAGAGGGTAACAACAGCACTAAACAGACACACAGCAGCTGTTCAACGGTACTGAAGCGGCACAGCGGAAGTAATACAGCGTTGGAGTTTTTGTAAGATTGTTCGCGTTCAAAATGAGATGCTGTCAAAGAGAGAGAGAGAGAGAGAGAGAGAGAGAGAGAGAGAGAGAGAGAGAGAGAGAGAGAGAGAGAGAGAGAGAGAGAGAGAGAGAGAGAGAGAGTGAGTTCAATACATAACATTCTTTACGTCGATACATGTTTTTTTTTCCATTATTATTCTCTTGCTTTCTTTTATATTTATTTTCCTGAACTTATACATGACCTTCTTCCCCTGACACACTCACATATACATACACACATACATACATACATACACACACACTCATACATACACAAAATTTTCCCTC
>JAPQNM010001711.1:10000-15000 GCA_029783475.1 Metacarcinus magister | reverse complement strand
CTCACTCACCCTCCCCTCCCCCCCCCCCCCCCCCTTTATCGCTACCCCTTGAGCAGTAACTCGGCCATCTTGCCTACTTACTGGGCCATAAATCCTCCCAAAATTTGTTGTTTTTAACGAGGGATGAAAATATAGTATAATGGCTCTTGGCGGGGCAGGAAGAGGGGAAAAGAGGGGAAGGAGGAGGTGTAGAAAGCTGGACAGTAGTAAGGGTAAGAAGGCAATAGGTAGGAATAGTAGTAGTAGTAGTAGTTAGAGTAGTAGGTATGATAGTAACTGTTAATTCATCATAGGTAACTCACACACACACATACACACACACACACACACACTCTCCCTTTTCCCTTCTATCTCTCTTTCTCTCTCTCTCTCTCTCAGTAGGGTGGGTGAATAGAATAAAAAAAATTGTAGAGAGAGAGAGAGAGAGAGACGAGGAGACCCAACTAGCACGGGGCCAACCAGTCTCTATCACACAGCGCCACCCAACCATCCATACAATTCCACGGTGTAATCTTAGTTTCATTTCCTCACTTTCACGAGCATGACTTCAAAATTTCCTGTAAATATGCAGTGAGGTTTTAAAATGTGCGCCGTTTGAATTTCCTCCTTCTTTATGCTTGTCCTGGGCGGGGAGAGGTGGAGGAGGGAGGGAGGAGAGAGGGCTATGTCGCCTTCTCTTATCTTCTCCAACACCCAACTTTTCCTGCTCATACGCCTGGCATCCTCTACAAAAATGATGCGAGTTTTACTAAGGGATGCTGGGATGGCTGGCGGGTGGCTCTTTTTCCCCTCTTTTTCCCCCCCTCTTTCCCCTCTTTTTCCCCTCTTTTCCCCTCTTTTCCCCTCTTTTCCAGTCTCCGTCTTTGTGGTTACTTTATTAAGATTAGAAATGAGTTGTATGGGAGAGGGGATGGCCAGGTGTGTGTGTGTGTGTGTGTGTGTGTGTGTGTGTGTGTGTGTGTGTGTGTGTGTGTGTGTGTGTGGAGAGGGGAAAATGAGGGGTAACGTAGGGAGGGTGATGAGGGGGAAAAAGAGGGGAATAGAGGGAAGTTTGTGTTTACTTAGAGAGAGAGAGAGAGAGAGAGAGAGAGAGAGAGAGAGAGAGAGAGAGAGAGAGAGAGAGAGAGAGAGAGAGAGAGAGAGACGAGGACGAGAGAGAAGAGAGAGAGAGAGAGAGAAAGGTGACAGTAGGTAGCTGAACGAGAGGAGTGAGGGGAAGTGAGGGGAAGGGGTAGAGGGGAGAGAGAGAGAGGACACCACAATAGTTGCTAACGAGACCTTTACGACAGTGACTCATTCGCAAGTCTTCTGAGCACTTATTGGAGGAGGAGGAGGAGGAGGAGGAGGAGGAGGAGGAGGAGGAGGAGGAGGAGGAGTGTGTCTTCATTAACCTCATTATAACCACGATAGCCGTCATCACCTCTTTCATTACGTCATCGTCACCACCATCACCTCCTCCTCCTCCTCCTCCTCCTCCTCCTCCTCCTCCTCCTCCTCCTCCTCTTCATTACATCATCATTATCCTCACCTTCCCTATTCCTGTCATCATTATCAATTACAAGTTTTCTCTTTACACACACCGTTTTACCTGATTAAGTGTACCTGAGAGGTGTTCAGAAGGAGTACACAGGTGAGAGAGAGAGAGAGAGAGAGAGAGAGAGAGAGAGAGAGAGAGAGAGAGAGAGGGAGATTGTACCTTGAAATTATGTGAATGTTTATTTTGCCTACATACTTTATCTCCTCCTCCTCCTCCTCCTCCTCCTCCTCCTCCTCCTCCTCCCACATCAAGGACACGACCCATCATACCCAACGACCTTCCTCTACATTAAATGATCTCTCTCTCTCTCTCTCTCTCTCTCTCTCTCTCTCTCTCTCTCTCTCTCTCTCTCTCTCTCTCTCTCTCTCTCTCTCTCTCTCTCTCTCATGTTCCTTCTAGACTGCTTGATTCACTAAAGGAAGAAGAAGAAGAGGAGGAAGAGAGAAAAAGATAAAAAAATAAAATAATAATAATAATACTATAGAACAAAGAACAGAAAGTAGAAAAAAAAACACGAATAAAAAGAGATAAATAATAATAATAATAATAATAATAATAATAATAATAATAATAATAATAATAATAAATAGAAGATCAGATTAGTGGTGAAAAATTAGAAGAAAAAAAAATTGAAGACGAGGTAAGAAGGGGAAAAGAAAGAAGAGGAGGAGGAGGAGGAGGAGGAGGAGGAGGAGGAGGAGGAGGAGGAGGAGGAGGAGGAGGAGGAGGGTGACTCTGTTATTTGTGGTTCCCCCCTGGCGGCTTGTTAGGGAGTTAGGTGTTGGTGGTGAATGTTGTAATTACCCAGGTGTGACGGCAACATTATTCACCTGGACCCCCCCTCGAGGCTTACCTGTACCCCCCCTCTTACCCCCCCTTACTCCTCTCACCTACCCCCCATTCCCCTCCCCTCACCTACACCTTAATTTCCTACCTGGTACATCTTCCCCTCACCTTATATTTTTCCCCTCATTTCAACATTCACTCTTACCTGATGACTTTTTCCTTTTTTTTCCCTCTTCTTTTAACTAGACGTTCATCTCTCACCTACTTTCCCCTCTACCTGTCTACCCCCCCTCCCCATTTCTTTCCCTCTCTCTTTTTCCCCTTACTTGGGCTGCTCTTCCTTCTACCTGATCGTCCCTTCTCTCCCCTCACCTTGACCTTTCACATTACTTCGCTCCTTCTTACCTCCTCCTCCTCCTCCTCCTCCTCCTCCTCCTCCTCCTCCTCTTCTTTCTTCACATTTAAACTCTTTTTGATCTGTATTTATTCCTTAACTTCACCTCTACTACTACTACTACAACAACAACAACTAATAATAATAATAATAATAATAATAATAATAATAATAATAATAATGATAATAATAATAATAATGACAGTGAAGTGAAGGTGTGAAATCATTATCATTATCATTACTTGAGTGAAAATGACGTGGAGACGCTAGAATATTTGTGGCAATTATTTCTGGCGGGAAGGAGAGAGGGAGGGAGGGAGGGAGGGAGGGAAGGAGAGGGAGGGAGGGAAAGAAGAAAAGGTGAGAGGTGAAGTGGAGAACGTGGAGGAGGAGGAGGAGGAGGGAGGAGGAGGAAGAGGTGGAGGTGGAGGAGAAGGTGGAGGTAGTGGTGGTGATGGAGGTAAGGTCCGGTCATCGCCCTTACTCCACCACCCTCACCACCCTCACCACCCTCACACCCTCACACCCTCACACCCTCACACCCTCATTCTCAAGCAATTTCTGGTTCTTCATCTAACAAATTGGTATACCTGCTGTTTGCCTCACCTGAGCACCAATTACCCACCTGGCCCGCCCCCCTCGTTACCAGACTCACCTGGACGCCACGCCCCTCAACACCCTGTCACCTGCCTCCTACATGACGAAGGATACCGCGTCCTACACTCCTTCAAAATCCTTGTGATGTAGTTATAGATATCCTTTAAGAGTTGTAAGAGTCCTTTGAAATGTTCTATGGGTTTTTCAAGGTCATGTATGGATCCTATAAAGTCCTTTGGGTTGTAGGATTCTTTCTCACTCTCTTTTTCTCTCTCTGTCTCTTCTTAATATAATGGTACAACGACCTTCAGTAAATAGTTATTCCTCCCATTCCTCCAATTTCCTCTCTTTTCCCCTCACTAAGACTTTCTCCTTCCTAGAATCCCCTCACCCCCCCCATAGGACTCTCCCTCACCCCCCCTCATAGGACTCTCCCCTCTCCCTCCCTCTCCCTCACTGTCGTAGCTCGCGTGACAAGGGAGAGCAATCGTGATTATATCCTAATCACTTTCATTTGTGGAGGAGGAGGAGGAGGAGGAGGAGGAGAGGAGGATGGGAGGAGGAGGAGGAGAGGAAAAGCGAAGAGGATAAGTATGAGGGTGAAGAGATGGAGGAATGAGTGAAGGAGAAGGTATGTTTAAGAGGAATTCTGGGCGTAATAATAATAGGAGGAGGAGGAGGAGGAGGAGGGGGGAAGAAGAGGAGGAGGTGAGGCCGTAGGAGTGAAGGACGCGGCCGTAACAACCTCTCAAACCCATCCCTGAGAAAGCAGTCACTGTCATGAATAATTATCGGAAGTTTTATGACACACACACACACACACACACACACACACACACACACACACACACACACACACACACACACCACACAGTCATTGCTACATTTTCTAGGACGGGAAAAAATTGTAAGGAAGGGATGAAGGAAAGAAGGGGACGGAGCAGGAGAAGGAGGAGGAAGAAAAGGAAGTAGGAGGAGGAGCAGGAGGAGGAGGAAGAAAAGGAAGTAGGAGGAAGAGGAGGAGGGTAAGTTCCACAGCATAATAAATAAATTCTTACTCTTACTACATTTATTATTTCTTAAAGGAGGGGGAAAGAAGTAAAGGGTAAAGGGGGGTAAGAGGAGGGAAGGAGGGAAGGAGGGAAGGTTCAAATATACTCTACATATGAAGTAGACATTTTCGTACCGTAATTTTGGCGACACTGTGGCGGTGTAGCAATCGGGGTTTCCTGGGACACCGATGACGTACCTGGAAAAACAAAACACAGGTGAGACAACACAGGTGTATTAATTAACCAGCCACACAGGTAAACAACACACACACACAAACAAACAAACACACATAGGTAAGGAAAACAAGGGAATGAGATGAGATAAGGTAAGTCAGGTAAGGGGAAGGCAAGGAAGGGAAGGGACTACAGGTAACAAGGCGAGGCTGTACAGGTAAAAACGAGGCCACTCAGGTGAGAGGGGCGCCACACAGGTAGGCGGCGTCACCTTATACTAAGTAGCGTCACCTAACAATGTGTGCGGCGTGACCATGGGGGGGGGGGGGAGGGGGGTAAGGAGGGTGAGGGTGGAGGAGAATATAACATAGGCGTGTGTGTATGTATGTATGTGTGTGTACGTGTGTTGCTTCTTATTCTGTATCATTACCACCCACCACCCCACTTTCACCCACCCCCA
>JAPQNM010001711.1:0-5000 GCA_029783475.1 Metacarcinus magister | reverse complement strand
TGGTGGTGTGTGTGTGTGTGTGTGTGTGTGTGTGTGTGTGTGTGTGTGTGTGTGTGTGTGTGTGTGGGTGTGTACGAAGCCACTACCTCCACACACACACACACACACACACACCCAATCTCTTCTCTTTTTTAGCGCTTTCTTGCTTCTCGTTTTTTTTAAGTATAGGTTTTTCTGAGCTGCCTTCCCTTGCTTTAGGTGTGTGTGTGTGTGTGTGTGTGTGTGTGTGTGTGTGTGTGTGTGTGTGTGTGTGTGTGTGTGTGTGTGTGTGTGTGTGTGTGTTAATGAGGCAGGTGTGGCGGTAGCAGCCTGGGACGTTGACGGAGGAGGGAAGGAAGGAGGAAAGGAGGAAAGGAAGAGAGGTAAGGGGAGGTAGGGAGGTAAGGGGAGGTAAGGGGAGGTAAGGGGAGGTAAGGGAGGTAAGGGAGGTAAGGGGGGGTAAGGGGGGGTAGTGGGTGCCCTTGTAAGTAGGATTGCAGACTCTTTTCCTGTCACTTGAAATTCATAGGTAGAGTAGAAGAACACACACACACACACACACACACACACACACACACACACACACACACACACACACACACACACACACATACATACATACATACACACTCTCCGATAGCACGTACTCTTTTAATGGTTAAATAAAACAATACTTCGCCAATTGAATTTATAAAAAAGAGTCTATTGAAAATTCGTGGAACGCGCGGGTATAACCGATGGTATGGGAGTTGGTAACATTGTGGAAAGTGTACGAGGGGAAATTTTTACAACGAGTCATCATCAACTTGCTGGAAATCTACCTATCGTTTGTATTACTTTTATACTTTTATACTTTTTTTCTCCTATTTTTATTTTAGTTTGAATTACTTTTTATTTATTTTTTTTATTTTTTTTTAGTTTGTGTTACTTTTTTATTATTTACTTTTATACTTGTTTTTTCATTTCATTTTATTTTTTATTTTTTATTTGTATTACTTTTTTTTATATACTTTTATACTTTTTTTCACTTTTTTTATGTATTTACTTTCTTTTTATTTACTTATTTCACTTTTTTTTTATGCATTACTTTCTTTTTTCTTACTTTTTTCCCCTTCTTTTTTATTTATTTGTTTATGTGTCTGTGTATTAATAATTTCAATACGTAGAGGAAAGAAGATGACCTAAAGAAAAAAAATTAAAGAGAAAAAGAGAGAGATAGCAGGAAGAAAAAAAAATTAAAGAGAAAAAGAGAGAGATAGCAGGAAAAAAAAAGGCAACACACATAGTAAAACAGAAATAAACAGAAAAAAAAACACCAAACCAAACAGGGAAACAACAAACCACAAATTTCCCCTCTTCCCTCACCCCCTCCGCCCCTATTAACAAAAAATAAATAAAATAAAATAAAAAATGAATAAAAAAAGTACCACAAACCACATACAACAGACCATTGCCAAACACGCACACACACACACACACACACACACACACACACACACACACGTACACACACACACACGTACACAGGGTTGGCAGTGAGGGAAGGGGAGTAACCGGGTGTGTTTGATATAAGGTAAGAAAATTCCATTACCAGTATTGTGATGTAATGGTCGTTTACATCCCAAAAAGTTGTTTCCTTAAATTAAACTTCAGCATCACCCTTAAAACTCTCTCTCTCTCTCTCTCTCTCTCTCTCTCTCTCCTCTCTCTCTCTCTCTCTCTCTCTCTCTCAAGACACCTGCCAAGCAACCTATGGCACACCTGAACACCTGCTCCCCCATTACACACCTGTTCCCTCGTCTCCTCCTTCCCCCTCAGGTACTAAAAAGTTGGATATGTGGTCATTTTTGCAAACTCTACTTTCCTACTCTCTCTCTCTCTCTCTCTCTCTCTCTCTCTCTCTCTCTCTCTCTCTCTCTCTCTCTCTCTCTCTCTCTCTCTCTCTCTCATTTGAGGCTTTAATTCCGGGAGAGTGTGAGAACGTACCGCAGGGGAGGCGCTGGGCACAGATTTCTAACACCATCTCTTCATAACATTTTTTCCCTCTCTCTCTCTCTCTCTCTCTCTCTCTCTCTCTCTCTCTCTCTCTCTCTCTCTCTCTCTCTCTCTTTCTCCTTCACTTTAACCTTCTTGGAGTAGCAATGGGGGGCGAGGGAGCGGGGGGAGGGGAGGGAGGGAACATTAACGCATCAAGGGGTCTCGGTCACTCCTCCCCCTCCTCTTCCTCCTCCTCCTCCTCCTGTAGGTGTGAGTTTTATGTCAGTGGTGCCAATGAGTCGCCATTCCTCACCTGACAAGTGCACTCACCTGGCTCTTAATACCAGGTAAACACGGACCCCCTGAAAGGTAGCGTGCAATTATTCCCTTATGGACGAGCGCACAACAACTGGTGGCAGCGGTGGGATCTCCGCCTCCTACGCCCTAAGAGTGGAGGAGGAGGAGGAGGAGGAGGAGGAGGAGGAGGAGGAGGAGGAGGAGGAGGAGGAGGAAGAAGAAGAGGAGACGTCATCTTATCAAAACTCCTAGACTGTTCCGGCAATAATAATAATAACAATAATAATGATAATAATAATAATAGCAACAACAACAAATAAACGGCTCTCGTCACCACACACACACACACACACACACACACACACACACACACACACACACACACACACACACACACACACACACACACACACACAGCATATCATAACAGTAAAAACAGCCCCAGGTGAGACAGGTAGGTCTTCTAGGGGTTAGTTCACCTGCAAAATTGGGGTCTCGCGTGAGTGTGGGGTGTTGGGGGAATGCTGAGGCGGCCCACCTGTCTCACGCCCACCTCAGACACGCCCACCAACGCCCACCCGCCCCTCCCTCTCCTGGGCGGGGTGAGGGGGTGAGGGGTGAGGTAGGAGGAAGGCAAGGATGGAACGTAAAGGATATGGAAGGAAGGTGTGAGGAGGAGGAGGAGGATGGAAGGAGGAGAGGAAGAGATGATGTGTTATGAGAATGAAGGAAGGAAGAGGAAGAGGAAGAATGTAAGGGAAGGGAAGGAGGGTAAAAGAGGATAGAGAAGAGGAGGGTAAGGAGGGAAGGGAAGGGAAGGATAGGGAAGGGAAGGGAAGGGAAGGGAAGGGAAGGGAAGGGAAGGGAAGGGAAGGGAAGGGAAACGAAGGGAAGGGAAGCAAAGGGAAGGGAAGGGAAGGGAAGGGAAGGGAAGGGAAGGGAAGTGAAGTGAAAGGAAGGGAAGGGAAAGGAAGGGAAGGGAAGCGAAGTGAAGTGAAGTGAAGTGAAGTGAAGGGAAGGGAAGGGAAGGGAAGGGAAGGGAAGGGAAGTGAAGGGAAGGGAAGAATAAGGATAAAAATAAGGTATTTCTTTTATAGTTCAGCTGTGATTGCGAAATGACATCTAAACTATAAGATTATCCAGCCAGGGGTACAGAAGGAGTGTTTTCAAGGGGCTACATTTGCATTTATACTGGCAGGGGGGACGTGTTGGGGTCGGCAGGGGGCGGCAGGGGGTGTACAGGGGTCGGCAAGGGGCGGCAGGGGTAGGAGGCATCAACTTTGCATAGGGAACGCTAAAACCATCTCCGTTTTCTCTGTTGATCAAGCGGGCTGGGTCGTGTCCCCTTCCCTACCTCCCCTCCCCTCACTCAACTCTCTCCCTCTCTTACTGTTACTCTCTCTTTCTTTCTCTCACGTTGTCTGTATGAAGTCTCTCTCTCTCTCTCTCTCTCTCTCTCTCTCTCTCTCTCTCTCTCTCTCTCTCTCTCTCTCTCTCTCTCTCTCTCTCTCTCTCTCTCTCTTTTATGCCTCCCGGAAGGTGGGTGGGTGAGAGGTAATGAGGGAGGGAGGGAGGGAGGGAGGGAGGGAGGGAGGGAGGGAGGGAGGGAGGGAGGGAGGGAGGGAGGGAGGGAGGGAAGGAGGGAGAGGGAGAGAGAGGGAGAGGGAGAGGGGAGGGAAGGAGGGAAGGGAGAGAGAGAACGAGAGGGAGAGAAGGTGAAGAAGTCATTTATGGGATTTCCTCCAAACTTATTAAAGTCAACTAGAGAAGAGGAGGAGGAGGAGGAGGAGGAGGGAGGGAAAGAAATGAAGCTGTTGTCAAAGAGAGGAAACACACACACACACACACACACACACACACACACACACACACACACACACACACACACACACACACACACACACACACACACACACTCACAAGCAACTCTAAGAATCTATTTCAATAACAGGTGACACACAGGTAAGAACACAAGGCACTCAGGTGAGACTTATGAGAGAGAGAGAGAGAGAGAGAGAGAGAGAGAGAGAGAGAGAGAGAGAGAGAGAGAGAGAGAGAGAGAGAGAGAGAGAGAGAGAGTAACAATCCCTCTACTAACAATCCTTAACCCATTCTTCCCTAGTCTCCTTTTAACCCACCCCAATTTAACACCTGTCACGTTAACCCCACCACAGCCCACCCTACTAACAACCCACCAACCTCACCCTATTAGAGCGACACACCCTTACCTACCACACACTCACCACCTCAATAATTCCTCCTCTATTAAACCTAATGGCAAGGAGCGAGCTAGTGGGAAAATAAGTGCGGGACAACATAACAGAAATGATGAGAGACGAGGTAGTGATAGAAGACAAGTAATATATGTGTCTCCCCTCTTTCTCTCCCCTCTCTCTCTCTCTCCCTCCCCTCATGCACTCACTCACTAAGATGTTCGTAGACGCATTACCCTTATGATTTACGTATGATTCCAATTGGTGTTCAACGCGAGGTCCTTCCAGTTAAGAGTTATGTGTTCAGTAATGGGTGTTCCTCCTACTGTAAGAAGTGTGGTGGTCTTTGTAGCTAGGTTTTGTGTGTAGCGTGAGGGTAGTGACAGGTGGTAGTGGTAGTAGTAGTAGTAGTAGTAGTAGTAGTAGTAGTAGTAGTAGTAGTAGTAGTAGTAGTAGTAGTAGTAGTTAGATTATTTACTTCCTCTCTACCTATTCCACCTCCTTTTCCTCCTTTTCTTCCTTTCCTCTCTTGCC
>JAPQNM010001710.1:0-32621 GCA_029783475.1 Metacarcinus magister | reverse complement strand
AAATCACTTCCATAGCCATTGGCACCGGTGACAGAAGATTTTGATCGGCCGGTCATGACCGAACGAGCGGTGGGAATTGAATTGTTTTCTGCCTCTGTATACCTAATTCTAGTGAGCCTTATCTTGATGCAGCAGCATTTAAGAAGGTCAGAGGAAGGCTATGTACACTACAGGAGTAATCAAACAGACTCTGCCATCCTGAAATAAGTGTATAAAAACTGGTTTTCATCACAGTTTCTACTTAAACTAGCTGTAACTCCTTTCGTTTGACTCGTATCCAATTTTCAAGCATGGATTCAGAATGTGCAGAGTTTTCCGATCCTTATGGTATGTAACAAGTACCGATAAACACAGTATTAAGAAAATATATATTACGTCCTCACGTAAATTACTTAGATTATAAATAACGAAAAACGAAACTAGACGCAGGATTGGAATGGGATAGGGTTTAAAAGAAAGAGAAAAATATTTATGATTTCACAACATAACTCTTTGTTATATTTGATCGGTATCTATCTCATGAAAAATAGTTATTTACTAAAATTTTGATATCATTAAACAAACAATATTAGCTTCTAAGCTCAGATACCAATTGAACAAAGTGCTTTGTTTATTAGTTGGTAATTTCATAAGGAATATCTGATATCTTTTCCATCAACATTGGTAAAGTATTAGATCCACCATACTGATTTTATCATCTGTTTTAACCCAAATAAATTCCTTTATAGCAATAAAAGTTGCTGGTGAAATGAACCGAAACTAAGCTGAAAGTCTTACATTATTCCCATGTACAACATAGTTTAAAAACAACAAAATCGAAGAGGAAATTTTGCAAAAAATTTCCCGAAGTAGCAAAAATGACCAAAATTACACCATGGGTTGAGATCAATTCTACACATCCACGAGGGTCTGTAAGATGGTTAAACGTGTTGTAAGGCTTAGTTATGAACTGCTTTGAGCTGTAACAGTCATTACAAGAATATTCGTGGAAGTTAAGAGTGTATGTGTTCCTTACGGGGTAACGGGTCGTGTGTAGTAGTATACGCGGGTTACGGATAGCTATCATATCCTCTTGATGGAGCTTGACACTGCAATAAAAGTACTGCATTACATTCTTGTAATGAAAATAAATCACTTCCATAGCCATTGGCACCGGTGACAGAAGATTTTGATCGGCCGGTCATGACCGAACGAGCGGTGGGAATTGAATTGTTTTCTGCCTCTGTATACCTAATTCTAGTGAGCCTTATCTTGATGCAGCAGCATTTAAGAAGGTCAGAGGAAGGCTATGTACACTACAGGAGTAATCAAACAGACTCTGCCATCCTGAAATAAGTGTATAAAAACTGGTTTTCATCACAGTTTCTACTTAAACTAGCTGTAACTCCTTTCGTTTGACTCGTATCCAATTTTCAAGCATGGATTCAGAATGTGCAGAGTTTTCCGATCCTTATGGTATGTAACAAGTACCGATAAACACAGTATTAAGAAAATATATATTACGTCCTCACGTAAATTACTTAGATTATAAATAACGAAAAACGAAACTAGACGCAGGATTGGAATGGGATAGGGTTTAAAAGAAAGAGAAAAATATTTATGATTTCACAACATAACTCTTTGTTATATTTGATCGGTATCTATCTCATGAAAAATAGTTATTTACTAAAATTTTGATATCATTAAACAAACAATATTAGCTTCTAAGCTCAGATACCAATTGAACAAAGTGCTTTGTTTATTAGTTGGTAATTTCATAAGGAATATCTGATATCTTTTCCATCAACATTGGTAAAGTATTAGATCCACCATACTGATTTTATCATCTGTTTTAACCCAAATAAATTCCTTTATAGCAATAAAAGTTGCTGGTGAAATGAACCGAAACTAAGCTGAAAGTCTTACATTATTCCCATGTACAACATAGTTTAAAAACAACAAAATCGAAGAGGAAATTTTGCAAAAAATTTCCCGAAGTAGCAAAAATGACCAAAATTACACCATGGGTTGAGATCAATTCTACACATCCACGAGGGTCTGTAAGATGGTTAAACGTGTTGTAAGGCTTAGTTATGAACTGCTTTGAGCTGTAACAGTCATTACAAGAATATTCGTGGAAGTTAAGAGTGTATGTGTTCCTTACGGGGTAACGGGTCGTGTGTAGTAGTATACGCGGGTTACGGATAGCTATCATATCCTCTTGATGGAGCTTGACACTGCAATAAAAGTACTGCATTACATTCTTGTAATGAAAATAAATCACTTCCATAGCCATTGGCACCGGTGACAGAAGATTTTGATCGGCCGGTCATGACCGAACGAGCGGTGGGAATTGAATTGTTTTCTGCCTCTGTATACCTAATTCTAGTGAGCCTTATCTTGATGCAGCAGCATTTAAGAAGGTCAGAGGAAGGCTATGTACACTACAGGAGTAATCAAACAGACTCTGCCATCCTGAAATAAGTGTATAAAAACTGGTTTTCATCACAGTTTCTACTTAAACTAGCTGTAACTCCTTTCGTTTGACTCGTATCCAATTTTCAAGCATGGATTCAGAATGTGCAGAGTTTTCCGATCCTTATGGTATGTAACAAGTACCGATAAACACAGTATTAAGAAAATATATATTACGTCCTCACGTAAATTACTTAGATTATAAATAACGAAAAACGAAACTAGACGCAGGATTGGAATGGGATAGGGTTTAAAAGAAAGAGAAAAATATTTATGATTTCACAACATAACTCTTTGTTATATTTGATCGGTATCTATCTCATGAAAAATAGTTATTTACTAAAATTTTGATATCATTAAACAAACAATATTAGCTTCTAAGCTCAGATACCAATTGAACAAAGTGCTTTGTTTATTAGTTGGTAATTTCATAAGGAATATCTGATATCTTTTCCATCAACATTGGTAAAGTATTAGATCCACCATACTGATTTTATCATCTGTTTTAACCCAAATAAATTCCTTTATAGCAATAAAAGTTGCTGGTGAAATGAACCGAAACTAAGCTGAAAGTCTTACATTATTCCCATGTACAACATAGTTTAAAAACAACAAAATCGAAGAGGAAATTTTGCAAAAAATTTCCCGAAGTAGCAAAAATGACCAAAATACACCATGGGTTGAGATCAATTCTACACATCCACGAGGGTCTGTAAGATGGTTAAACGTGTTGTAAGGCTTAGTTATGAACTGCTTTGAGCTGTAACAGTCATTACAAGAATATTCGTGGAAGTTAAGAGTGTATGTGTTCCTTACGGGGTAACGGGTCGTGTGTAGTAGTATACGCGGGTTACGGATAGCTATCATATCCTCTTGATGGAGCTTGACACTGCAATAAAAGTACTGCATTACATTCTTGTAATGAAAATAAATCACTTCCATAGCCATTGGCACCGGTGACAGAAGATTTTGATCGGCCGGTCATGACCGAACGAGCGGTGGGAATTGAATTGTTTTCTGCCTCTGTATACCTAATTCTAGTGAGCCTTATCTTGATGCAGCAGCATTTAAGAAGGTCAGAGGAAGGCTATGTACACTACAGGAGTAATCAAACAGACTCTGCCATCCTGAAATAAGTGTATAAAAACTGGTTTTCATCACAGTTTCTACTTAAACTAGCTGTAACTCCTTTCGTTTGACTCGTATCCAATTTTCAAGCATGGATTCAGAATGTGCAGAGTTTTCCGATCCTTATGGTATGTAACAAGTACCGATAAACACAGTATTAAGAAAATATATATTACGTCCTCACGTAAATTACTTAGATTATAAATAACGAAAAACGAAACTAGACGCAGGATTGGAATGGGATAGGGTTTAAAAGAAAGAGAAAAATATTTATGATTTCACAACATAACTCTTTGTTATATTTGATCGGTATCTATCTCATGAAAAATAGTTATTTACTAAAATTTTGATATCATTAAACAAACAATATTAGCTTCTAAGCTCAGATACCAATTGAACAAAGTGCTTTGTTTATTAGTTGGTAATTTCATAAGGAATATCTGATATCTTTTCCATCAACATTGGTAAAGTATTAGATCCACCATACTGATTTTATCATCTGTTTTAACCCAAATAAATTCCTTTATAGCAATAAAAGTTGCTGGTGAAATGAACCGAAACTAAGCTGAAAGTCTTACATTATTCCCATGTACAACATAGTTTAAAAACAACAAAATCGAAGAGGAAATTTTGCAAAAAATTTCCCGAAGTAGCAAAAATGACCAAAATTACACCATGGGTTGAGATCAATTCTACACATCCACGAGGGTCTGTAAGATGGTTAAACGTGTTGTAAGGCTTAGTTATGAACTGCTTTGAGCTGTAACAGTCATTACAAGAATATTCGTGGAAGTTAAGAGTGTATGTGTTCCTTACGGGGTAACGGGTCGTGTGTAGTAGTATACGCGGGTTACGGATAGCTATCATATCCTCTTGATGGAGCTTGACACTGCAATAAAAGTACTGCATTACATTCTTGTAATGAAAATAAATCACTTCCATAGCCATTGGCACCGGTGACAGAAGATTTTGATCGGCCGGTCATGACCGAACGAGCGGTGGGAATTGAATTGTTTTCTGCCTCTGTATACCTAATTCTAGTGAGCCTTATCTTGATGCAGCAGCATTTAAGAAGGTCAGAGGAAGGCTATGTACACTACAGGAGTAATCAAACAGACTCTGCCATCCTGAAATAAGTGTATAAAAACTGGTTTTCATCACAGTTTCTACTTAAACTAGCTGTAACTCCTTTCGTTTGACTCGTATCCAATTTTCAAGCATGGATTCAGAATGTGCAGAGTTTTCCGATCCTTATGGTATGTAACAAGTACCGATAAACACAGTATTAAGAAAATATATATTACGTCCTCACGTAAATTACTTAGATTATAAATAACGAAAAACGAAACTAGACGCAGGATTGGAATGGGATAGGGTTTAAAAGAAAGAGAAAAATATTTATGATTTCACAACATAACTCTTTGTTATATTTGATCGGTATCTATCTCATGAAAAATAGTTATTTACTAAAATTTTGATATCATTAAACAAACAATATTAGCTTCTAAGCTCAGATACCAATTGAACAAAGTGCTTTGTTTATTAGTTGGTAATTTCATAAGGAATATCTGATATCTTTTCCATCAACATTGGTAAAGTATTAGATCCACCATACTGATTTTATCATCTGTTTTAACCCAAATAAATTCCTTTATAGCAATAAAAGTTGCTGGTGAAATGAACCGAAACTAAGCTGAAAGTCTTACATTATTCCCATGTACAACATAGTTTAAAAACAACAAAATCGAAGAGGAAATTTTGCAAAAAATTTCCCGAAGTAGCAAAAATGACCAAAATTACACCATGGGTTGAGATCAATTCTACACATCCACGAGGGTCTGTAAGATGGTTAAACGTGTTGTAAGGCTTAGTTATGAACTGCTTTGAGCTGTAACAGTCATTACAAGAATATTCGTGGAAGTTAAGAGTGTATGTGTTCCTTACGGGGTAACGGGTCGTGTGTAGTAGTATACGCGGGTTACGGATAGCTATCATATCCTCTTGATGGAGCTTGACACTGCAATAAAAGTACTGCATTACATTCTTTTAATGAAAATAAATCACTTCCATAGCCATTGGCACCGGTGACAGAAGATTTTGATCGGCCGGTCATGACCGAACGAGCGGTGGGAATTGAATTGTTTTCTGCCTCTGTATACCTAATTCTAGTGAGCCTTATCTTGATGCAGCAGCATTTAAGAAGGTCAGAGGAAGGCTATGTACACTACAGGAGTAATCAAACAGACTCTGCCATCCTGAAATAAGTGTATAAAAACTGGTTTTCATCACAGTTTCTACTTAAACTAGCTGTAACTCCTTTCGTTTGACTCGTATCCAATTTTCAAGCATGGATTCAGAATGTGCAGAGTTTTCCGATCCTTATGGTATGTAACAAGTACCGATAAACACAGTATTAAGAAAATATATATTACGTCCTCACGTAAATTACTTAGATTATAAATAACGAAAAACGAAACTAGACGCAGGATTGGAATGGGATAGGGTTTAAAAGAAAGAGAAAAATATTTATGATTTCACAACATAACTCTTTGTTATATTTGATCGGTATCTATCTCATGAAAAATAGTTATTTACTAAAATTTTGATATCATTAAACAAACAATATTAGCTTCTAAGCTCAGATACCAATTGAACAAAGTGCTTTGTTTATTAGTTGGTAATTTCATAAGGAATATCTGATATCTTTTCCATCAACATTGGTAAAGTATTAGATCCACCATACTGATTTTATCATCTGTTTTAACCCAAATAAATTCCTTTATAGCAATAAAAGTTGCTGGTGAAATGAACCGAAACTAAGCTGAAAGTCTTACATTATTCCCATGTACAACATAGTTTAAAAACAACAAAATCGAAGAGGAAATTTTGCAAAAAATTTCCCGAAGTAGCAAAAATGACCAAAATACACCATGGGTTGAGATCAATTCTACACATCCACGAGGGTCTGTAAGATGGTTAAACGTGTTGTAAGGCTTAGTTATGAACTGCTTTGAGCTGTAACAGTCATTACAAGAATATTCGTGGAAGTTAAGAGTGTATGTGTTCCTTACGGGGTAACGGGTCGTGTGTAGTAGTATACGCGGGTTACGGATAGCTATCATATCCTCTTGATGGAGCTTGACACTGCAATAAAAGTACTGCATTACATTCTTGTAATGAAAATAAATCACTTCCATAGCCATTGGCACCGGTGACAGAAGATTTTGATCGGCCGGTCATGACCGAACGAGCGGTGGGAATTGAATTGTTTTCTGCCTCTGTATACCTAATTCTAGTGAGCCTTATCTTGATGCAGCAGCATTTAAGAAGGTCAGAGGAAGGCTATGTACACTACAGGAGTAATCAAACAGACTCTGCCATCCTGAAATAAGTGTATAAAAACTGGTTTTCATCACAGTTTCTACTTAAACTAGCTGTAACTCCTTTCGTTTGACTCGTATCCAATTTTCAAGCATGGATTCAGAATGTGCAGAGTTTTCCGATCCTTATGGTATGTAACAAGTACCGATAAACACAGTATTAAGAAAATATATATTACGTCCTCACGTAAATTACTTAGATTATAAATAACGAAAAACGAAACTAGACGCAGGATTGGAATGGGATAGGGTTTAAAAGAAAGAGAAAAATATTTATGATTTCACAACATAACTCTTTGTTATATTTGATCGGTATCTATCTCATGAAAAATAGTTATTTACTAAAATTTTGATATCATTAAACAAACAATATTAGCTTCTAAGCTCAGATACCAATTGAACAAAGTGCTTTGTTTATTAGTTGGTAATTTCATAAGGAATATCTGATATCTTTTCCATCAACATTGGTAAAGTATTAGATCCACCATACTGATTTTATCATCTGTTTTAACCCAAATAAATTCCTTTATAGCAATAAAAGTTGCTGGTGAAATGAACCGAAACTAAGCTGAAAGTCTTACATTATTCCCATGTACAACATAGTTTAAAAACAACAAAATCGAAGAGGAAATTTTGCAAAAAATTTCCCGAAGTAGCAAAAATGACCAAAATTACACCATGGGTTGAGATCAATTCTACACATCCACGAGGGTCTGTAAGATGGTTAAACGTGTTGTAAGGCTTAGTTATGAACTGCTTTGAGCTGTAACAGTCATTACAAGAATATTCGTGGAAGTTAAGAGTGTATGTGTTCCTTACGGGGTAACGGGTCGTGTGTAGTAGTATACGCGGGTTACGGATAGCTATCATATCCTCTTGATGGAGCTTGACACTGCAATAAAAGTACTGCATTACATTCTTGTAATGAAAATAAATCACTTCCATAGCCATTGGCACCGGTGACAGAAGATTTTGATCGGCCGGTCATGACCGAACGAGCGGTGGGAATTGAATTGTTTTCTGCCTCTGTATACCTAATTCTAGTGAGCCTTATCTTGATGCAGCAGCATTTAAGAAGGTCAGAGGAAGGCTATGTACACTACAGGAGTAATCAAACAGACTCTGCCATCCTGAAATAAGTGTATAAAAACTGGTTTTCATCACAGTTTCTACTTAAACTAGCTGTAACTCCTTTCGTTTGACTCGTATCCAATTTTCAAGCATGGATTCAGAATGTGCAGAGTTTTCCGATCCTTATGGTATGTAACAAGTACCGATAAACACAGTATTAAGAAAATATATATTACGTCCTCACGTAAATTACTTAGATTATAAATAACGAAAAACGAAACTAGACGCAGGATTGGAATGGGATAGGGTTTAAAAGAAAGAGAAAAATATTTATGATTTCACAACATAACTCTTTGTTATATTTGATCGGTATCTATCTCATGAAAAATAGTTATTTACTAAAATTTTGATATCATTAAACAAACAATATTAGCTTCTAAGCTCAGATACCAATTGAACAAAGTGCTTTGTTTATTAGTTGGTAATTTCATAAGGAATATCTGATATCTTTTCCATCAACATTGGTAAAGTATTAGATCCACCATACTGATTTTATCATCTGTTTTAACCCAAATAAATTCCTTTATAGCAATAAAAGTTGCTGGTGAAATGAACCGAAACTAAGCTGAAAGTCTTACATTATTCCCATGTACAACATAGTTTAAAAACAACAAAATCGAAGAGGAAATTTTGCAAAAAATTTCCCGAAGTAGCAAAAATGACCAAAATTACACCATGGGTTGAGATCAATTCTACACATCCACGAGGGTCTGTAAGATGGTTAAACGTGTTGTAAGGCTTAGTTATGAACTGCTTTGAGCTGTAACAGTCATTACAAGAATATTCGTGGAAGTTAAGAGTGTATGTGTTCCTTACGGGGTAACGGGTCGTGTGTAGTAGTATACGCGGGTTACGGATAGCTATCATATCCTCTTGATGGAGCTTGACACTGCAATAAAAGTACTGCATTACATTCTTGTAATGAAAATAAATCACTTCCATAGCCATTGGCACCGGTGACAGAAGATTTTGATCGGCCGGTCATGACCGAACGAGCGGTGGGAATTGAATTGTTTTCTGCCTCTGTATACCTAATTCTAGTGAGCCTTATCTTGATGCAGCAGCATTTAAGAAGGTCAGAGGAAGGCTATGTACACTACAGGAGTAATCAAACAGACTCTGCCATCCTGAAATAAGTGTATAAAAACTGGTTTTCATCACAGTTTCTACTTAAACTAGCTGTAACTCCTTTCGTTTGACTCGTATCCAATTTTCAAGCATGGATTCAGAATGTGCAGAGTTTTCCGATCCTTATGGTATGTAACAAGTACCGATAAACACAGTATTAAGAAAATATATATTACGTCCTCACGTAAATTACTTAGATTATAAATAACGAAAAACGAAACTAGACGCAGGATTGGAATGGGATAGGGTTTAAAAGAAAGAGAAAAATATTTATGATTTCACAACATAACTCTTTGTTATATTTGATCGGTATCTATCTCATGAAAAATAGTTATTTACTAAAATTTTGATATCATTAAACAAACAATATTAGCTTCTAAGCTCAGATACCAATTGAACAAAGTGCTTTGTTTATTAGTTGGTAATTTCATAAGGAATATCTGATATCTTTTCCATCAACATTGGTAAAGTATTAGATCCACCATACTGATTTTATCATCTGTTTTAACCCAAATAAATTCCTTTATAGCAATAAAAGTTGCTGGTGAAATGAACCGAAACTAAGCTGAAAGTCTTACATTATTCCCATGTACAACATAGTTTAAAAACAACAAAATCGAAGAGGAAATTTTGCAAAAAATTTCCCGAAGTAGCAAAAATGACCAAAATTACACCATGGGTTGAGATCAATTCTACACATCCACGAGGGTCTGTAAGATGGTTAAACGTGTTGTAAGGCTTAGTTATGAACTGCTTTGAGCTGTAACAGTCATTACAAGAATATTCGTGGAAGTTAAGAGTGTATGTGTTCCTTACGGGGTAACGGGTCGTGTGTAGTAGTATACGCGGGTTACGGATAGCTATCATATCCTCTTGATGGAGCTTGACACTGCAATAAAAGTACTGCATTACATTCTTGTAATGAAAATAAATCACTTCCATAGCCATTGGCACCGGTGACAGAAGATTTTGATCGGCCGGTCATGACCGAACGAGCGGTGGGAATTGAATTGTTTTCTGCCTCTGTATACCTAATTCTAGTGAGCCTTATCTTGATGCAGCAGCATTTAAGAAGGTCAGAGGAAGGCTATGTACACTACAGGAGTAATCAAACAGACTCTGCCATCCTGAAATAAGTGTATAAAAACTGGTTTTCATCACAGTTTCTACTTAAACTAGCTGTAACTCCTTTCGTTTGACTCGTATCCAATTTTCAAGCATGGATTCAGAATGTGCAGAGTTTTCCGATCCTTATGGTATGTAACAAGTACCGATAAACACAGTATTAAGAAAATATATATTACGTCCTCACGTAAATTACTTAGATTATAAATAACGAAAAACGAAACTAGACGCAGGATTGGAATGGGATAGGGTTTAAAAGAAAGAGAAAAATATTTATGATTTCACAACATAACTCTTTGTTATATTTGATCGGTATCTATCTCATGAAAAATAGTTATTTACTAAAATTTTGATATCATTAAACAAACAATATTAGCTTCTAAGCTCAGATACCAATTGAACAAAGTGCTTTGTTTATTAGTTGGTAATTTCATAAGGAATATCTGATATCTTTTCCATCAACATTGGTAAAGTATTAGATCCACCATACTGATTTTATCATCTGTTTTAACCCAAATAAATTCCTTTATAGCAATAAAAGTTGCTGGTGAAATGAACCGAAACTAAGCTGAAAGTCTTACATTATTCCCATGTACAACATAGTTTAAAAACAACAAAATCGAAGAGGAAATTTTGCAAAAAATTTCCCGAAGTAGCAAAAATGACCAAAATTACACCATGGGTTGAGATCAATTCTACACATCCACGAGGGTCTGTAAGATGGTTAAACGTGTTGTAAGGCTTAGTTATGAACTGCTTTGAGCTGTAACAGTCATTACAAGAATATTCGTGGAAGTTAAGAGTGTATGTGTTCCTTACGGGGTAACGGGTCGTGTGTAGTAGTATACGCGGGTTACGGATAGCTATCATATCCTCTTGATGGAGCTTGACACTGCAATAAAAGTACTGCATTACATTCTTGTAATGAAAATAAATCACTTCCATAGCCATTGGCACCGGTGACAGAAGATTTTGATCGGCCGGTCATGACCGAACGAGCGGTGGGAATTGAATTGTTTTCTGCCTCTGTATACCTAATTCTAGTGAGCCTTATCTTGATGCAGCAGCATTTAAGAAGGTCAGAGGAAGGCTATGTACACTACAGGAGTAATCAAACAGACTCTGCCATCCTGAAATAAGTGTATAAAAACTGGTTTTCATCACAGTTTCTACTTAAACTAGCTGTAACTCCTTTCGTTTGACTCGTATCCAATTTTCAAGCATGGATTCAGAATGTGCAGAGTTTTCCGATCCTTATGGTATGTAACAAGTACCGATAAACACAGTATTAAGAAAATATATATTACGTCCTCACGTAAATTACTTAGATTATAAATAACGAAAAACGAAACTAGACGCAGGATTGGAATGGGATAGGGTTTAAAAGAAAGAGAAAAATATTTATGATTTCACAACATAACTCTTTGTTATATTTGATCGGTATCTATCTCATGAAAAATAGTTATTTACTAAAATTTTGATATCATTAAACAAACAATATTAGCTTCTAAGCTCAGATACCAATTGAACAAAGTGCTTTGTTTATTAGTTGGTAATTTCATAAGGAATATCTGATATCTTTTCCATCAACATTGGTAAAGTATTAGATCCACCATACTGATTTTATCATCTGTTTTAACCCAAATAAATTCCTTTATAGCAATAAAAGTTGCTGGTGAAATGAACCGAAACTAAGCTGAAAGTCTTACATTATTCCCATGTACAACATAGTTTAAAAACAACAAAATCGAAGAGGAAATTTTGCAAAAAATTTCCCGAAGTAGCAAAAATGACCAAAATTACACCATGGGTTGAGATCAATTCTACACATCCACGAGGGTCTGTAAGATGGTTAAACGTGTTGTAAGGCTTAGTTATGAACTGCTTTGAGCTGTAACAGTCATTACAAGAATATTCGTGGAAGTTAAGAGTGTATGTGTTCCTTACGGGGTAACGGGTCGTGTGTAGTAGTATACGCGGGTTACGGATAGCTATCATATCCTCTTGATGGAGCTTGACACTGCAATAAAAGTACTGCATTACATTCTTGTAATGAAAATAAATCACTTCCATAGCCATTGGCACCGGTGACAGAAGATTTTGATCGGCCGGTCATGACCGAACGAGCGGTGGGAATTGAATTGTTTTCTGCCTCTGTATACCTAATTCTAGTGAGCCTTATCTTGATGCAGCAGCATTTAAGAAGGTCAGAGGAAGGCTATGTACACTACAGGAGTAATCAAACAGACTCTGCCATCCTGAAATAAGTGTATAAAAACTGGTTTTCATCACAGTTTCTACTTAAACTAGCTGTAACTCCTTTCGTTTGACTCGTATCCAATTTTCAAGCATGGATTCAGAATGTGCAGAGTTTTCCGATCCTTATGGTATGTAACAAGTACCGATAAACACAGTATTAAGAAAATATATATTACGTCCTCACGTAAATTACTTAGATTATAAATAACGAAAAACGAAACTAGACGCAGGATTGGAATGGGATAGGGTTTAAAAGAAAGAGAAAAATATTTATGATTTCACAACATAACTCTTTGTTATATTTGATCGGTATCTATCTCATGAAAAATAGTTATTTACTAAAATTTTGATATCATTAAACAAACAATATTAGCTTCTAAGCTCAGATACCAATTGAACAAAGTGCTTTGTTTATTAGTTGGTAATTTCATAAGGAATATCTGATATCTTTTCCATCAACATTGGTAAAGTATTAGATCCACCATACTGATTTTATCATCTGTTTTAACCCAAATAAATTCCTTTATAGCAATAAAAGTTGCTGGTGAAATGAACCGAAACTAAGCTGAAAGTCTTACATTATTCCCATGTACAACATAGTTTAAAAACAACAAAATCGAAGAGGAAATTTTGCAAAAAATTTCCCGAAGTAGCAAAAATGACCAAAATTACACCATGGGTTGAGATCAATTCTACACATCCACGAGGGTCTGTAAGATGGTTAAACGTGTTGTAAGGCTTAGTTATGAACTGCTTTGAGCTGTAACAGTCATTACAAGAATATTCGTGGAAGTTAAGAGTGTATGTGTTCCTTACGGGGTAACGGGTCGTGTGTAGTAGTATACGCGGGTTACGGATAGCTATCATATCCTCTTGATGGAGCTTGACACTGCAATAAAAGTACTGCATTACATTCTTGTAATGAAAATAAATCACTTCCATAGCCATTGGCACCGGTGACAGAAGATTTTGATCGGCCGGTCATGACCGAACGAGCGGTGGGAATTGAATTGTTTTCTGCCTCTGTATACCTAATTCTAGTGAGCCTTATCTTGATGCAGCAGCATTTAAGAAGGTCAGAGGAAGGCTATGTACACTACAGGAGTAATCAAACAGACTCTGCCATCCTGAAATAAGTGTATAAAAACTGGTTTTCATCACAGTTTCTACTTAAACTAGCTGTAACTCCTTTCGTTTGACTCGTATCCAATTTTCAAGCATGGATTCAGAATGTGCAGAGTTTTCCGATCCTTATGGTATGTAACAAGTACCGATAAACACAGTATTAAGAAAATATATATTACGTCCTCACGTAAATTACTTAGATTATAAATAACGAAAAACGAAACTAGACGCAGGATTGGAATGGGATAGGGTTTAAAAGAAAGAGAAAAATATTTATGATTTCACAACATAACTCTTTGTTATATTTGATCGGTATCTATCTCATGAAAAATAGTTATTTACTAAAATTTTGATATCATTAAACAAACAATATTAGCTTCTAAGCTCAGATACCAATTGAACAAAGTGCTTTGTTTATTAGTTGGTAATTTCATAAGGAATATCTGATATCTTTTCCATCAACATTGGTAAAGTATTAGATCCACCATACTGATTTTATCATCTGTTTTAACCCAAATAAATTCCTTTATAGCAATAAAAGTTGCTGGTGAAATGAACCGAAACTAAGCTGAAAGTCTTACATTATTCCCATGTACAACATAGTTTAAAAACAACAAAATCGAAGAGGAAATTTTGCAAAAAATTTCCCGAAGTAGCAAAAATGACCAAAATTACACCATGGGTTGAGATCAATTCTACACATCCACGAGGGTCTGTAAGATGGTTAAACGTGTTGTAAGGCTTAGTTATGAACTGCTTTGAGCTGTAACAGTCATTACAAGAATATTCGTGGAAGTTAAGAGTGTATGTGTTCCTTACGGGGTAACGGGTCGTGTGTAGTAGTATACGCGGGTTACGGATAGCTATCATATCCTCTTGATGGAGCTTGACACTGCAATAAAAGTACTGCATTACATTCTTGTAATGAAAATAAATCACTTCCATAGCCATTGGCACCGGTGACAGAAGATTTTGATCGGCCGGTCATGACCGAACGAGCGGTGGGAATTGAATTGTTTTCTGCCTCTGTATACCTAATTCTAGTGAGCCTTATCTTGATGCAGCAGCATTTAAGAAGGTCAGAGGAAGGCTATGTACACTACAGGAGTAATCAAACAGACTCTGCCATCCTGAAATAAGTGTATAAAAACTGGTTTTCATCACAGTTTCTACTTAAACTAGCTGTAACTCCTTTCGTTTGACTCGTATCCAATTTTCAAGCATGGATTCAGAATGTGCAGAGTTTTCCGATCCTTATGGTATGTAACAAGTACCGATAAACACAGTATTAAGAAAATATATATTACGTCCTCACGTAAATTACTTAGATTATAAATAACGAAAAACGAAACTAGACGCAGGATTGGAATGGGATAGGGTTTAAAAGAAAGAGAAAAATATTTATGATTTCACAACATAACTCTTTGTTATATTTGATCGGTATCTATCTCATGAAAAATAGTTATTTACTAAAATTTTGATATCATTAAACAAACAATATTAGCTTCTAAGCTCAGATACCAATTGAACAAAGTGCTTTGTTTATTAGTTGGTAATTTCATAAGGAATATCTGATATCTTTTCCATCAACATTGGTAAAGTATTAGATCCACCATACTGATTTTATCATCTGTTTTAACCCAAATAAATTCCTTTATAGCAATAAAAGTTGCTGGTGAAATGAACCGAAACTAAGCTGAAAGTCTTACATTATTCCCATGTACAACATAGTTTAAAAACAACAAAATCGAAGAGGAAATTTTGCAAAAAATTTCCCGAAGTAGCAAAAATGACCAAAATTACACCATGGGTTGAGATCAATTCTACACATCCACGAGGGTCTGTAAGATGGTTAAACGTGTTGTAAGGCTTAGTTATGAACTGCTTTGAGCTGTAACAGTCATTACAAGAATATTCGTGGAAGTTAAGAGTGTATGTGTTCCTTACGGGGTAACGGGTCGTGTGTAGTAGTATACGCGGGTTACGGATAGCTATCATATCCTCTTGATGGAGCTTGACACTGCAATAAAAGTACTGCATTACATTCTTGTAATGAAAATAAATCACTTCCATAGCCATTGGCACCGGTGACAGAAGATTTTGATCGGCCGGTCATGACCGAACGAGCGGTGGGAATTGAATTGTTTTCTGCCTCTGTATACCTAATTCTAGTGAGCCTTATCTTGATGCAGCAGCATTTAAGAAGGTCAGAGGAAGGCTATGTACACTACAGGAGTAATCAAACAGACTCTGCCATCCTGAAATAAGTGTATAAAAACTGGTTTTCATCACAGTTTCTACTTAAACTAGCTGTAACTCCTTTCGTTTGACTCGTATCCAATTTTCAAGCATGGATTCAGAATGTGCAGAGTTTTCCGATCCTTATGGTATGTAACAAGTACCGATAAACACAGTATTAAGAAAATATATATTACGTCCTCACGTAAATTACTTAGATTATAAATAACGAAAAACGAAACTAGACGCAGGATTGGAATGGGATAGGGTTTAAAAGAAAGAGAAAAATATTTATGATTTCACAACATAACTCTTTGTTATATTTGATCGGTATCTATCTCATGAAAAATAGTTATTTACTAAAATTTTGATATCATTAAACAAACAATATTAGCTTCTAAGCTCAGATACCAATTGAACAAAGTGCTTTGTTTATTAGTTGGTAATTTCATAAGGAATATCTGATATCTTTTCCATCAACATTGGTAAAGTATTAGATCCACCATACTGATTTTATCATCTGTTTTAACCCAAATAAATTCCTTTATAGCAATAAAAGTTGCTGGTGAAATGAACCGAAACTAAGCTGAAAGTCTTACATTATTCCCATGTACAACATAGTTTAAAAACAACAAAATCGAAGAGGAAATTTTGCAAAAAATTTCCCGAAGTAGCAAAAATGACCAAAATTACACCATGGGTTGAGATCAATTCTACACATCCACGAGGGTCTGTAAGATGGTTAAACGTGTTGTAAGGCTTAGTTATGAACTGCTTTGAGCTGTAACAGTCATTACAAGAATATTCGTGGAAGTTAAGAGTGTATGTGTTCCTTACGGGGTAACGGGTCGTGTGTAGTAGTATACGCGGGTTACGGATAGCTATCATATCCTCTTGATGGAGCTTGACACTGCAATAAAAGTACTGCATTACATTCTTGTAATGAAAATAAATCACTTCCATAGCCATTGGCACCGGTGACAGAAGATTTTGATCGGCCGGTCATGACCGAACGAGCGGTGGGAATTGAATTGTTTTCTGCCTCTGTATACCTAATTCTAGTGAGCCTTATCTTGATGCAGCAGCATTTAAGAAGGTCAGAGGAAGGCTATGTACACTACAGGAGTAATCAAACAGACTCTGCCATCCTGAAATAAGTGTATAAAAACTGGTTTTCATCACAGTTTCTACTTAAACTAGCTGTAACTCCTTTCGTTTGACTCGTATCCAATTTTCAAGCATGGATTCAGAATGTGCAGAGTTTTCCGATCCTTATGGTATGTAACAAGTACCGATAAACACAGTATTAAGAAAATATATATTACGTCCTCACGTAAATTACTTAGATTATAAATAACGAAAAACGAAACTAGACGCAGGATTGGAATGGGATAGGGTTTAAAAGAAAGAGAAAAATATTTATGATTTCACAACATAACTCTTTGTTATATTTGATCGGTATCTATCTCATGAAAAATAGTTATTTACTAAAATTTTGATATCATTAAACAAACAATATTAGCTTCTAAGCTCAGATACCAATTGAACAAAGTGCTTTGTTTATTAGTTGGTAATTTCATAAGGAATATCTGATATCTTTTCCATCAACATTGGTAAAGTATTAGATCCACCATACTGATTTTATCATCTGTTTTAACCCAAATAAATTCCTTTATAGCAATAAAAGTTGCTGGTGAAATGAACCGAAACTAAGCTGAAAGTCTTACATTATTCCCATGTACAACATAGTTTAAAAACAACAAAATCGAAGAGGAAATTTTGCAAAAAATTTCCCGAAGTAGCAAAAATGACCAAAATTACACCATGGGTTGAGATCAATTCTACACATCCACGAGGGTCTGTAAGATGGTTAAACGTGTTGTAAGGCTTAGTTATGAACTGCTTTGAGCTGTAACAGTCATTACAAGAATATTCGTGGAAGTTAAGAGTGTATGTGTTCCTTACGGGGTAACGGGTCGTGTGTAGTAGTATACGCGGGTTACGGATAGCTATCATATCCTCTTGATGGAGCTTGACACTGCAATAAAAGTACTGCATTACATTCTTGTAATGAAAATAAATCACTTCCATAGCCATTGGCACCGGTGACAGAAGATTTTGATCGGCCGGTCATGACCGAACGAGCGGTGGGAATTGAATTGTTTTCTGCCTCTGTATACCTAATTCTAGTGAGCCTTATCTTGATGCAGCAGCATTTAAGAAGGTCAGAGGAAGGCTATGTACACTACAGGAGTAATCAAACAGACTCTGCCATCCTGAAATAAGTGTATAAAAACTGGTTTTCATCACAGTTTCTACTTAAACTAGCTGTAACTCCTTTCGTTTGACTCGTATCCAATTTTCAAGCATGGATTCAGAATGTGCAGAGTTTTCCGATCCTTATGGTATGTAACAAGTACCGATAAACACAGTATTAAGAAAATATATATTACGTCCTCACGTAAATTACTTAGATTATAAATAACGAAAAACGAAACTAGACGCAGGATTGGAATGGGATAGGGTTTAAAAGAAAGAGAAAAATATTTATGATTTCACAACATAACTCTTTGTTATATTTGATCGGTATCTATCTCATGAAAAATAGTTATTTACTAAAATTTTGATATCATTAAACAAACAATATTAGCTTCTAAGCTCAGATACCAATTGAACAAAGTGCTTTGTTTATTAGTTGGTAATTTCATAAGGAATATCTGATATCTTTTCCATCAACATTGGTAAAGTATTAGATCCACCATACTGATTTTATCATCTGTTTTAACCCAAATAAATTCCTTTATAGCAATAAAAGTTGCTGGTGAAATGAACCGAAACTAAGCTGAAAGTCTTACATTATTCCCATGTACAACATAGTTTAAAAACAACAAAATCGAAGAGGAAATTTTGCAAAAAATTTCCCGAAGTAGCAAAAATGACCAAAATTACACCATGGGTTGAGATCAATTCTACACATCCACGAGGGTCTGTAAGATGGTTAAACGTGTTGTAAGGCTTAGTTATGAACTGCTTTGAGCTGTAACAGTCATTACAAGAATATTCGTGGAAGTTAAGAGTGTATGTGTTCCTTACGGGGTAACGGGTCGTGTGTAGTAGTATACGCGGGTTACGGATAGCTATCATATCCTCTTGATGGAGCTTGACACTGCAATAAAAGTACTGCATTACATTCTTGTAATGAAAATAAATCACTTCCATAGCCATTGGCACCGGTGACAGAAGATTTTGATCGGCCGGTCATGACCGAACGAGCGGTGGGAATTGAATTGTTTTCTGCCTCTGTATACCTAATTCTAGTGAGCCTTATCTTGATGCAGCAGCATTTAAGAAGGTCAGAGGAAGGCTATGTACACTACAGGAGTAATCAAACAGACTCTGCCATCCTGAAATAAGTGTATAAAAACTGGTTTTCATCACAGTTTCTACTTAAACTAGCTGTAACTCCTTTCGTTTGACTCGTATCCAATTTTCAAGCATGGATTCAGAATGTGCAGAGTTTTCCGATCCTTATGGTATGTAACAAGTACCGATAAACACAGTATTAAGAAAATATATATTACGTCCTCACGTAAATTACTTAGATTATAAATAACGAAAAACGAAACTAGACGCAGGATTGGAATGGGATAGGGTTTAAAAGAAAGAGAAAAATATTTATGATTTCACAACATAACTCTTTGTTATATTTGATCGGTATCTATCTCATGAAAAATAGTTATTTACTAAAATTTTGATATCATTAAACAAACAATATTAGCTTCTAAGCTCAGATACCAATTGAACAAAGTGCTTTGTTTATTAGTTGGTAATTTCATAAGGAATATCTGATATCTTTTCCATCAACATTGGTAAAGTATTAGATCCACCATACTGATTTTATCATCTGTTTTAACCCAAATAAATTCCTTTATAGCAATAAAAGTTGCTGGTGAAATGAACCGAAACTAAGCTGAAAGTCTTACATTATTCCCATGTACAACATAGTTTAAAAACAACAAAATCGAAGAGGAAATTTTGCAAAAAATTTCCCGAAGTAGCAAAAATGACCAAAATTACACCATGGGTTGAGATCAATTCTACACATCCACGAGGGTCTGTAAGATGGTTAAACGTGTTGTAAGGCTTAGTTATGAACTGCTTTGAGCTGTAACAGTCATTACAAGAATATTCGTGGAAGTTAAGAGTGTATGTGTTCCTTACGGGGTAACGGGTCGTGTGTAGTAGTATACGCGGGTTACGGATAGCTATCATATCCTCTTGATGGAGCTTGACACTGCAATAAAAGTACTGCATTACATTCTTGTAATGAAAATAAATCACTTCCATAGCCATTGGCACCGGTGACAGAAGATTTTGATCGGCCGGTCATGACCGAACGAGCGGTGGGAATTGAATTGTTTTCTGCCTCTGTATACCTAATTCTAGTGAGCCTTATCTTGATGCAGCAGCATTTAAGAAGGTCAGAGGAAGGCTATGTACACTACAGGAGTAATCAAACAGACTCTGCCATCCTGAAATAAGTGTATAAAAACTGGTTTTCATCACAGTTTCTACTTAAACTAGCTGTAACTCCTTTCGTTTGACTCGTATCCAATTTTCAAGCATGGATTCAGAATGTGCAGAGTTTTCCGATCCTTATGGTATGTAACAAGTACCGATAAACACAGTATTAAGAAAATATATATTACGTCCTCACGTAAATTACTTAGATTATAAATAACGAAAAACGAAACTAGACGCAGGATTGGAATGGGATAGGGTTTAAAAGAAAGAGAAAAATATTTATGATTTCACAACATAACTCTTTGTTATATTTGATCGGTATCTATCTCATGAAAAATAGTTATTTACTAAAATTTTGATATCATTAAACAAACAATATTAGCTTCTAAGCTCAGATACCAATTGAACAAAGTGCTTTGTTTATTAGTTGGTAATTTCATAAGGAATATCTGATATCTTTTCCATCAACATTGGTAAAGTATTAGATCCACCATACTGATTTTATCATCTGTTTTAACCCAAATAAATTCCTTTATAGCAATAAAAGTTGCTGGTGAAATGAACCGAAACTAAGCTGAAAGTCTTACATTATTCCCATGTACAACATAGTTTAAAAACAACAAAATCGAAGAGGAAATTTTGCAAAAAATTTCCCGAAGTAGCAAAAATGACCAAAATTACACCATGGGTTGAGATCAATTCTACACATCCACGAGGGTCTGTAAGATGGTTAAACGTGTTGTAAGGCTTAGTTATGAACTGCTTTGAGCTGTAACAGTCATTACAAGAATATTCGTGGAAGTTAAGAGTGTATGTGTTCCTTACGGGGTAACGGGTCGTGTGTAGTAGTATACGCGGGTTACGGATAGCTATCATATCCTCTTGATGGAGCTTGACACTGCAATAAAAGTACTGCATTACATTCTTGTAATGAAAATAAATCACTTCCATAGCCATTGGCACCGGTGACAGAAGATTTTGATCGGCCGGTCATGACCGAACGAGCGGTGGGAATTGAATTGTTTTCTGCCTCTGTATACCTAATTCTAGTGAGCCTTATCTTGATGCAGCAGCATTTAAGAAGGTCAGAGGAAGGCTATGTACACTACAGGAGTAATCAAACAGACTCTGCCATCCTGAAATAAGTGTATAAAAACTGGTTTTCATCACAGTTTCTACTTAAACTAGCTGTAACTCCTTTCGTTTGACTCGTATCCAATTTTCAAGCATGGATTCAGAATGTGCAGAGTTTTCCGATCCTTATGGTATGTAACAAGTACCGATAAACACAGTATTAAGAAAATATATATTACGTCCTCACGTAAATTACTTAGATTATAAATAACGAAAAACGAAACTAGACGCAGGATTGGAATGGGATAGGGTTTAAAAGAAAGAGAAAAATATTTATGATTTCACAACATAACTCTTTGTTATATTTGATCGGTATCTATCTCATGAAAAATAGTTATTTACTAAAATTTTGATATCATTAAACAAACAATATTAGCTTCTAAGCTCAGATACCAATTGAACAAAGTGCTTTGTTTATTAGTTGGTAATTTCATAAGGAATATCTGATATCTTTTCCATCAACATTGGTAAAGTATTAGATCCACCATACTGATTTTATCATCTGTTTTAACCCAAATAAATTCCTTTATAGCAATAAAAGTTGCTGGTGAAATGAACCGAAACTAAGCTGAAAGTCTTACATTATTCCCATGTACAACATAGTTTAAAAACAACAAAATCGAAGAGGAAATTTTGCAAAAAATTTCCCGAAGTAGCAAAAATGACCAAAATTACACCATGGGTTGAGATCAATTCTACACATCCACGAGGGTCTGTAAGATGGTTAAACGTGTTGTAAGGCTTAGTTATGAACTGCTTTGAGCTGTAACAGTCATTACAAGAATATTCGTGGAAGTTAAGAGTGTATGTGTTCCTTACGGGGTAACGGGTCGTGTGTAGTAGTATACGCGGGTTACGGATAGCTATCATATCCTCTTGATGGAGCTTGACACTGCAATAAAAGTACTGCATTACATTCTTGTAATGAAAATAAATCACTTCCATAGCCATTGGCACCGGTGACAGAAGATTTTGATCGGCCGGTCATGACCGAACGAGCGGTGGGAATTGAATTGTTTTCTGCCTCTGTATACCTAATTCTAGTGAGCCTTATCTTGATGCAGCAGCATTTAAGAAGGTCAGAGGAAGGCTATGTACACTACAGGAGTAATCAAACAGACTCTGCCATCCTGAAATAAGTGTATAAAAACTGGTTTTCATCACAGTTTCTACTTAAACTAGCTGTAACTCCTTTCGTTTGACTCGTATCCAATTTTCAAGCATGGATTCAGAATGTGCAGAGTTTTCCGATCCTTATGGTATGTAACAAGTACCGATAAACACAGTATTAAGAAAATATATATTACGTCCTCACGTAAATTACTTAGATTATAAATAACGAAAAACGAAACTAGACGCAGGATTGGAATGGGATAGGGTTTAAAAGAAAGAGAAAAATATTTATGATTTCACAACATAACTCTTTGTTATATTTGATCGGTATCTATCTCATGAAAAATAGTTATTTACTAAAATTTTGATATCATTAAACAAACAATATTAGCTTCTAAGCTCAGATACCAATTGAACAAAGTGCTTTGTTTATTAGTTGGTAATTTCATAAGGAATATCTGATATCTTTTCCATCAACATTGGTAAAGTATTAGATCCACCATACTGATTTTATCATCTGTTTTAACCCAAATAAATTCCTTTATAGCAATAAAAGTTGCTGGTGAAATGAACCGAAACTAAGCTGAAAGTCTTACATTATTCCCATGTACAACATAGTTTAAAAACAACAAAATCGAAGAGGAAATTTTGCAAAAAATTTCCCGAAGTAGCAAAAATGACCAAAATTACACCATGGGTTGAGATCAATTCTACACATCCACGAGGGTCTGTAAGATGGTTAAACGTGTTGTAAGGCTTAGTTATGAACTGCTTTGAGCTGTAACAGTCATTACAAGAATATTCGTGGAAGTTAAGAGTGTATGTGTTCCTTACGGGGTAACGGGTCGTGTGTAGTAGTATACGCGGGTTACGGATAGCTATCATATCCTCTTGATGGAGCTTGACACTGCAATAAAAGTACTGCATTACATTCTTGTAATGAAAATAAATCACTTCCATAGCCATTGGCACCGGTGACAGAAGATTTTGATCGGCCGGTCATGACCGAACGAGCGGTGGGAATTGAATTGTTTTCTGCCTCTGTATACCTAATTCTAGTGAGCCTTATCTTGATGCAGCAGCATTTAAGAAGGTCAGAGGAAGGCTATGTACACTACAGGAGTAATCAAACAGACTCTGCCATCCTGAAATAAGTGTATAAAAACTGGTTTTCATCACAGTTTCTACTTAAACTAGCTGTAACTCCTTTCGTTTGACTCGTATCCAATTTTCAAGCATGGATTCAGAATGTGCAGAGTTTTCCGATCCTTATGGTATGTAACAAGTACCGATAAACACAGTATTAAGAAAATATATATTACGTCCTCACGTAAATTACTTAGATTATAAATAACGAAAAACGAAACTAGACGCAGGATTGGAATGGGATAGGGTTTAAAAGAAAGAGAAAAATATTTATGATTTCACAACATAACTCTTTGTTATATTTGATCGGTATCTATCTCATGAAAAATAGTTATTTACTAAAATTTTGATATCATTAAACAAACAATATTAGCTTCTAAGCTCAGATACCAATTGAACAAAGTGCTTTGTTTATTAGTTGGTAATTTCATAAGGAATATCTGATATCTTTTCCATCAACATTGGTAAAGTATTAGATCCACCATACTGATTTTATCATCTGTTTTAACCCAAATAAATTCCTTTATAGCAATAAAAGTTGCTGGTGAAATGAACCGAAACTAAGCTGAAAGTCTTACATTATTCCCATGTACAACATAGTTTAAAAACAACAAAATCGAAGAGGAAATTTTGCAAAAAATTTCCCGAAGTAGCAAAAATGACCAAAATTACACCATGGGTTGAGATCAATTCTACACATCCACGAGGGTCTGTAAGATGGTTAAACGTGTTGTAAGGCTTAGTTATGAACTGCTTTGAGCTGTAACAGTCATTACAAGAATATTCGTGGAAGTTAAGAGTGTATGTGTTCCTTACGGGGTAACGGGTCGTGTGTAGTAGTATACGCGGGTTACGGATAGCTATCATATCCTCTTGATGGAGCTTGACACTGCAATAAAAGTACTGCATTACATTCTTGTAATGAAAATAAATCACTTCCATAGCCATTGGCACCGGTGACAGAAGATTTTGATCGGCCGGTCATGACCGAACGAGCGGTGGGAATTGAATTGTTTTCTGCCTCTGTATACCTAATTCTAGTGAGCCTTATCTTGATGCAGCAGCATTTAAGAAGGTCAGAGGAAGGCTATGTACACTACAGGAGTAATCAAACAGACTCTGCCATCCTGAAATAAGTGTATAAAAACTGGTTTTCATCACAGTTTCTACTTAAACTAGCTGTAACTCCTTTCGTTTGACTCGTATCCAATTTTCAAGCATGGATTCAGAATGTGCAGAGTTTTCCGATCCTTATGGTATGTAACAAGTACCGATAAACACAGTATTAAGAAAATATATATTACGTCCTCACGTAAATTACTTAGATTATAAATAACGAAAAACGAAACTAGACGCAGGATTGGAATGGGATAGGGTTTAAAAGAAAGAGAAAAATATTTATGATTTCACAACATAACTCTTTGTTATATTTGATCGGTATCTATCTCATGAAAAATAGTTATTTACTAAAATTTTGATATCATTAAACAAACAATATTAGCTTCTAAGCTCAGATACCAATTGAACAAAGTGCTTTGTTTATTAGTTGGTAATTTCATAAGGAATATCTGATATCTTTTCCATCAACATTGGTAAAGTATTAGATCCACCATACTGATTTTATCATCTGTTTTAACCCAAATAAATTCCTTTATAGCAATAAAAGTTGCTGGTGAAATGAACCGAAACTAAGCTGAAAGTCTTACATTATTCCCATGTACAACATAGTTTAAAAACAACAAAATCGAAGAGGAAATTTTGCAAAAAATTTCCCGAAGTAGCAAAAATGACCAAAATTACACCATGGGTTGAGATCAATTCTACACATCCACGAGGGTCTGTAAGATGGTTAAACGTGTTGTAAGGCTTAGTTATGAACTGCTTTGAGCTGTAACAGTCATTACAAGAATATTCGTGGAAGTTAAGAGTGTATGTGTTCCTTACGGGGTAACGGGTCGTGTGTAGTAGTATACGCGGGTTACGGATAGCTATCATATCCTCTTGATGGAGCTTGACACTGCAATAAAAGTACTGCATTACATTCTTGTAATGAAAATAAATCACTTCCATAGCCATTGGCACCGGTGACAGAAGATTTTGATCGGCCGGTCATGACCGAACGAGCGGTGGGAATTGAATTGTTTTCTGCCTCTGTATACCTAATTCTAGTGAGCCTTATCTTGATGCAGCAGCATTTAAGAAGGTCAGAGGAAGGCTATGTACACTACAGGAGTAATCAAACAGACTCTGCCATCCTGAAATAAGTGTATAAAAACTGGTTTTCATCACAGTTTCTACTTAAACTAGCTGTAACTCCTTTCGTTTGACTCGTATCCAATTTTCAAGCATGGATTCAGAATGTGCAGAGTTTTCCGATCCTTATGGTATGTAACAAGTACCGATAAACACAGTATTAAGAAAATATATATTACGTCCTCACGTAAATTACTTAGATTATAAATAACGAAAAACGAAACTAGACGCAGGATTGGAATGGGATAGGGTTTAAAAGAAAGAGAAAAATATTTATGATTTCACAACATAACTCTTTGTTATATTTGATCGGTATCTATCTCATGAAAAATAGTTATTTACTAAAATTTTGATATCATTAAACAAACAATATTAGCTTCTAAGCTCAGATACCAATTGAACAAAGTGCTTTGTTTATTAGTTGGTAATTTCATAAGGAATATCTGATATCTTTTCCATCAACATTGGTAAAGTATTAGATCCACCATACTGATTTTATCATCTGTTTTAACCCAAATAAATTCCTTTATAGCAATAAAAGTTGCTGGTGAAATGAACCGAAACTAAGCTGAAAGTCTTACATTATTCCCATGTACAACATAGTTTAAAAACAACAAAATCGAAGAGGAAATTTTGCAAAAAATTTCCCGAAGTAGCAAAAATGACCAAAATTACACCATGGGTTGAGATCAATTCTACACATCCACGAGGGTCTGTAAGATGGTTAAACGTGTTGTAAGGCTTAGTTATGAACTGCTTTGAGCTGTAACAGTCATTACAAGAATATTCGTGGAAGTTAAGAGTGTATGTGTTCCTTACGGGGTAACGGGTCGTGTGTAGTAGTATACGCGGGTTACGGATAGCTATCATATCCTCTTGATGGAGCTTGACACTGCAATAAAAGTACTGCATTACATTCTTGTAATGAAAATAAATCACTTCCATAGCCATTGGCACCGGTGACAGAAGATTTTGATCGGCCGGTCATGACCGAACGAGCGGTGGGAATTGAATTGTTTTCTGCCTCTGTATACCTAATTCTAGTGAGCCTTATCTTGATGCAGCAGCATTTAAGAAGGTCAGAGGAAGGCTATGTACACTACAGGAGTAATCAAACAGACTCTGCCATCCTGAAATAAGTGTATAAAAACTGGTTTTCATCACAGTTTCTACTTAAACTAGCTGTAACTCCTTTCGTTTGACTCGTATCCAATTTTCAAGCATGGATTCAGAATGTGCAGAGTTTTCCGATCCTTATGGTATGTAACAAGTACCGATAAACACAGTATTAAGAAAATATATATTACGTCCTCACGTAAATTACTTAGATTATAAATAACGAAAAACGAAACTAGACGCAGGATTGGAATGGGATAGGGTTTAAAAGAAAGAGAAAAATATTTATGATTTCACAACATAACTCTTTGTTATATTTGATCGGTATCTATCTCATGAAAAATAGTTATTTACTAAAATTTTGATATCATTAAACAAACAATATTAGCTTCTAAGCTCAGATACCAATTGAACAAAGTGCTTTGTTTATTAGTTGGTAATTTCATAAGGAATATCTGATATCTTTTCCATCAACATTGGTAAAGTATTAGATCCACCATACTGATTTTATCATCTGTTTTAACCCAAATAAATTCCTTTATAGCAATAAAAGTTGCTGGTGAAATGAACCGAAACTAAGCTGAAAGTCTTACATTATTCCCATGTACAACATAGTTTAAAAACAACAAAATCGAAGAGGAAATTTTGCAAAAAATTTCCCGAAGTAGCAAAAATGACCAAAATTACACCATGGGTTGAGATCAATTCTACACATCCACGAGGGTCTGTAAGATGGTTAAACGTGTTGTAAGGCTTAGTTATGAACTGCTTTGAGCTGTAACAGTCATTACAAGAATATTCGTGGAAGTTAAGAGTGTATGTGTTCCTTACGGGGTAACGGGTCGTGTGTAGTAGTATACGCGGGTTACGGATAGCTATCATATCCTCTTGATGGAGCTTGACACTGCAATAAAAGTACTGCATTACATTCTTGTAATGAAAATAAATCACTTCCATAGCCATTGGCACCGGTGACAGAAGATTTTGATCGGCCGGTCATGACCGAACGAGCGGTGGGAATTGAATTGTTTTCTGCCTCTGTATACCTAATTCTAGTGAGCCTTATCTTGATGCAGCAGCATTTAAGAAGGTCAGAGGAAGGCTATGTACACTACAGGAGTAATCAAACAGACTCTGCCATCCTGAAATAAGTGTATAAAAACTGGTTTTCATCACAGTTTCTACTTAAACTAGCTGTAACTCCTTTCGTTTGACTCGTATCCAATTTTCAAGCATGGATTCAGAATGTGCAGAGTTTTCCGATCCTTATGGTATGTAACAAGTACCGATAAACACAGTATTAAGAAAATATATATTACGTCCTCACGTAAATTACTTAGATTATAAATAACGAAAAACGAAACTAGACGCAGGATTGGAATGGGATAGGGTTTAAAAGAAAGAGAAAAATATTTATGATTTCACAACATAACTCTTTGTTATATTTGATCGGTATCTATCTCATGAAAAATAGTTATTTACTAAAATTTTGATATCATTAAACAAACAATATTAGCTTCTAAGCTCAGATACCAATTGAACAAAGTGCTTTGTTTATTAGTTGGTAATTTCATAAGGAATATCTGATATCTTTTCCATCAACATTGGTAAAGTATTAGATCCACCATACTGATTTTATCATCTGTTTTAACCCAAATAAATTCCTTTATAGCAATAAAAGTTGCTGGTGAAATGAACCGAAACTAAGCTGAAAGTCTTACATTATTCCCATGTACAACATAGTTTAAAAACAACAAAATCGAAGAGGAAATTTTGCAAAAAATTTCCCGAAGTAGCAAAAATGACCAAAATTACACCATGGGTTGAGATCAATTCTACACATCCACGAGGGTCTGTAAGATGGTTAAACGTGTTGTAAGGCTTAGTTATGAACTGCTTTGAGCTGTAACAGTCATTACAAGAATATTCGTGGAAGTTAAGAGTGTATGTGTTCCTTACGGGGTAACGGGTCGTGTGTAGTAGTATACGCGGGTTACGGATAGCTATCATATCCTCTTGATGGAGCTTGACACTGCAATAAAAGTACTGCATTACATTCTTGTAATGAAAATAAATCACTTCCATAGCCATTGGCACCGGTGACAGAAGATTTTGATCGGCCGGTCATGACCGAACGAGCGGTGGGAATTGAATTGTTTTCTGCCTCTGTATACCTAATTCTAGTGAGCCTTATCTTGATGCAGCAGCATTTAAGAAGGTCAGAGGAAGGCTATGTACACTACAGGAGTAATCAAACAGACTCTGCCATCCTGAAATAAGTGTATAAAAACTGGTTTTCATCACAGTTTCTACTTAAACTAGCTGTAACTCCTTTCGTTTGACTCGTATCCAATTTTCAAGCATGGATTCAGAATGTGCAGAGTTTTCCGATCCTTATGGTATCTGTAGAATTCGAAGCGGAGGGGACAGTGGTCCCAGTTGCACCACCCGTGGCCCGGAAAGGCTGAAGTGTGGCGATAAGGGAAGATCGAGAAGAAAGCCGGGGACGAGCGGACGTCAGGGAGCGAGCTTGGTCGCGAAAGTGGTGGTGAAGATGCCATATAATATTAAGAAAGCATTCGCTTCCCCACCCCCCCACCCACCACGGAGCCCAACAAGGGAGGGATGTATGTTGAGGCACGACGGCTCTCAACAGCCCTAGGGGTAGTGGGGGAAGTATACGCAGCCACTGCCTGGAGTGAGGTGGCAGCCGCGGGACCGTTGCGGTGCCCACCAGACAGCAGCCGCTTGACCCTAGCCAACGCATGACCAGCCGATTGATCCAGCGGGGCCACACTGGACCACCTGTCTTACCCCAACTCCCCCACCAAAGAAGTGTGTTGTCCACCGCAGAGAACTACCTCCTGCCCTGCGGTGGACTCAACTCCCAGATGAGGGAGCGCGGGGAGTATACAGGACGCAACGCACGGCAAACACGCTGGGAGGCTTAGTCCTTCCCTAGATGTAGACGGGTAAGGACGAGCAACATCACCGGTAGGCCTCCTCTACCAGTGATGAAGGGGGAGTGCTTGGTCCACGAGGCCGACGGACACCAACCCTACAGAGACGGACAGGGCCCCGCAGGAGGGGGCGCCGCCGACCACGCTTCAAGCCCCGCCACCACATCAAGGTGACTCCCCACGGCGGGGACGAGCGGTGGGAATTGAATTGTTTTCTGCCTCTGTATACCTAATTCTAGTGAGCCTTATCTTGATGCAGCAGCATTTAAGAAGGTCAGAGGAAGGCTATGTACACTACAGGAGTAATCAAACAGACTCTGCCATCCTGAAATAAGTGTATAAAAACTGGTTTTCATCACAGTTTCTACTTAAACTAGCTGTAACTCCTTTCGTTTGACTCGTATCCAATTTTCAAGCATGGATTCAGAATGTGCAGAGTTTTCCGATCCTTATGGTATGTAACAAGTACCGATAAACACAGTATTAAGAAAATATATATTACGTCCTCACGTAAATTACTTAGATTATAAATAACGAAAAACGAAACTAGACGCAGGATTGGAATGGGATAGGGTTTAAAAGAAAGAGAAAAATATTTATGATTTCACAACATAACTCTTTGTTATATTTGATCGGTATCTATCTCATGAAAAATAGTTATTTACTAAAATTTTGATATCATTAAACAAACAATATTAGCTTCTAAGCTCAGATACCAATTGAACAAAGTGCTTTGTTTATTAGTTGGTAATTTCATAAGGAATATCTGATATCTTTTCCATCAACATTGGTAAAGTATTAGATCCACCATACTGATTTTATCATCTGTTTTAACCCAAATAAATTCCTTTATAGCAATAAAAGTTGCTGGTGAAATGAACCGAAACTAAGCTGAAAGTCTTACATTATTCCCATGTACAACATAGTTTAAAAACAACAAAATCGAAGAGGAAATTTTGCAAAAAATTTCCCGAAGTAGCAAAAATGACCAAAATTACACCATGGGTTGAGATCAATTCTACACATCCACGAGGGTCTGTAAGATGGTTAAACGTGTTGTAAGGCTTAGTTATGAACTGCTTTGAGCTGTAACAGTCATTACAAGAATATTCGTGGAAGTTAAGAGTGTATGTGTTCCTTACGGGGTAACGGGTCGTGTGTAGTAGTATACGCGGGTTACGGATAGCTATCATATCCTCTTGATGGAGCTTGACACTGCAATAAAAGTACTGCATTACATTCTTGTAATGAAAATAAATCACTTCCATAGCCATTGGCACCGGTGACAGAAGATTTTGATCGGCCGGTCATGACCGAACGAGCGGTGGGAATTGAATTGTTTTCTGCCTCTGTATACCTAATTCTAGTGAGCCTTATCTTGATGCAGCAGCATTTAAGAAGGTCAGAGGAAGGCTATGTACACTACAGGAGTAATCAAACAGACTCTGCCATCCTGAAATAAGTGTATAAAAACTGGTTTTCATCACAGTTTCTACTTAAACTAGCTGTAACTCCTTTCGTTTGACTCGTATCCAATTTTCAAGCATGGATTCAGAATGTGCAGAGTTTTCCGATCCTTATGGTATGTAACAAGTACCGATAAACACAGTATTAAGAAAATATATATTACGTCCTCACGTAAATTACTTAGATTATAAATAACGAAAAACGAAACTAGACGCAGGATTGGAATGGGATAGGGTTTAAAAGAAAGAGAAAAATATTTATGATTTCACAACATAACTCTTTGTTATATTTGATCGGTATCTATCTCATGAAAAATAGTTATTTACTAAAATTTTGATATCATTAAACAAACAATATTAGCTTCTAAGCTCAGATACCAATTGAACAAAGTGCTTTGTTTATTAGTTGGTAATTTCATAAGGAATATCTGATATCTTTTCCATCAACATTGGTAAAGTATTAGATCCACCATACTGATTTTATCATCTGTTTTAACCCAAATAAATTCCTTTATAGCAATAAAAGTTGCTGGTGAAATGAACCGAAACTAAGCTGAAAGTCTTACATTATTCCCATGTACAACATAGTTTAAAAACAACAAAATCGAAGAGGAAATTTTGCAAAAAATTTCCCGAAGTAGCAAAAATGACCAAAATTACACCATGGGTTGAGATCAATTCTACACATCCACGAGGGTCTGTAAGATGGTTAAACGTGTTGTAAGGCTTAGTTATGAACTGCTTTGAGCTGTAACAGTCATTACAAGAATATTCGTGGAAGTTAAGAGTGTATGTGTTCCTTACGGGGTAACGGGTCGTGTGTAGTAGTATACGCGGGTTACGGATAGCTATCATATCCTCTTGATGGAGCTTGACACTGCAATAAAAGTACTGCATTACATTCTTGTAATGAAAATAAATCACTTCCATAGCCATTGGCA
>JAPQNM010001708.1:12500-51080 GCA_029783475.1 Metacarcinus magister | reverse complement strand
ATAAACTAAATGAAAATCACTCGAGAAAAATATATGTAGTTGAAAAATTATTTATGGTCTTGGGAGTTTTCAGTGAAGATATTTTTCACCCAAACAAACAAGGAAGGAAAGAATGAGATGAATGAATGAATGAAGGAATTAAGGAAGGAATGAAGAAGAAAAGATGTAAAGACCGTGACTTGCATGAGTAAATGTTTGTTTGTGTCCATCTGTGGCTTGAGAGGAGAGAGAGAGAAAGAGAGAGAGAGAAAAAAAAATTTATAGTAATGAAGAAAGGTTTGGTAGGTGGTGTGATAGAGATACGACAGACAGACAGACAGACAGAGAAACCGACAAAACAGACAGACAAACAAACGTACATAGACAGAAACAAACAGACTTACAGGTGTACAAAATGAAAAGACAAAGAGTAACAGCCTTAAACAGACACAGACAGATAACAGACACAGACAGACACGTTTATATACTAAGATAAAACATGATCTACGTGTATAGTAAACAAACAAACAAACATATAAACACCAGACAAAAAGACAGATATACAATTATAATGACAAACAGACAAACAGACAAACAGACAGACAAGGACACATCGTACCAAAAACTGCCATTATCGAACCTTCACATTTCCTCATTACTACAATACACCGCTCCGCTTACGCTATTAATCTTTACAGCATTACAAGGCAATCATCCATCATATTAAAACCTTCACTTACACATTAATAATAATTGCATTCCTTCGTGTCCCCTTCCCTCCACCACCACCACCACCACCACCACCACCACCACCACCACCACCATCACCTCACTGCCTTTCCCCGCCTTCTGTTTTCTTTTAAATCTTCAGCAACGCTCGAGGATGATATAATAAACTTACTTATATAACCAAAGTCGATTTCATAGCTGGAAAAACTTTGTGGGAAGTATTTTTTGGAGATGAACGTCGAGAAGTCAGACTGTCGCAGAAATTTTCCTCGTTGCTGGCAGAGTGGAAGGGGTGAGGGGAGGGTGAGTGAGGGTGAGGGTGAGTGAGATGAGGGTGTTCATGCAAAGTTGTTGTATTTTTTAGTGTTATTATTCTTTTAGTTTTCTTTCATTGTTCTTTCTTTCTTTTCTTTCTTTCTCCTCCCGACTGTCAAGAGAGAGAAAAGTTTGTTGAGGTGTTTTGTGATACTGTTCCGATGCGTTTTTGTTTTAGACTCGATTCTTTTTGTTATTATATATTATTATTATTATTATTATTATTATTATTATTATTGGTGTTGGTAGTGAAAATTACTTGACAAAAAGATTTAATTTGCGGTACATGAAGTGATAGGTGAGAGAGAGAGAGAGAGAGAGAGAAGAGAGAGAGAGAGTGAGAGAGAGAGAAGAGAGAGAGAGAGGAGAGAGAGAGAGAGAGAGAGAGAGAGAGAGACAGACGAAAAATGATCCAAACTCCAATTTACATCAAAAAGATACATCCCCACCCCAAAAGAACCAAAAATCAAGGTATAGAAAAGTCCCTCATCCAATTTTGCATTATTTACGTTTTCTTTGTTGCATTTCCTCTCGCTTCTCGTTTTCTGTTGTGTTTATTTATCATTTTACTTACGGTGCCTCGTTTTCTTCCTGAGCTTTCCTTGTTTGTACACTGTGACTGGAGCGAGTAATGCACTGTGGGTCTTGGAAGAGAAAGTACAGGAGACAATGTGCTTTCCAATGGCTTAAAGGTTGAACATAGACAAGAACTGGTAATTAGGAACACACACACCACACACACACACAACACACACACACACACCACACACACATCACACACATACACATACACATACACACGTAAGATAATGATGTATTTTATGTAAGGTGATAATTGCAGTTGTGTACGTTAGATGAAAGTGTGTGTGTGTGTGTGGTGTGTGTGTGTGTGTGTGTGTGTGTGTGTGTGTGTGTGTGTGTGTGTGTGTGTGTGTGTCATTAGTAAATCCGCTCGAGCTTTCATCAAGAGAAAAAAAACCCCATTATTATAGGAAAAAAATACTTTAGGATATTCTTCTAATTATGTTTTCTCTCCTTCCCTCCTTTCTTCCCTTTTTAACCATCCCCTCCTTCCCTTCCTCCTTCCCTCATCTTCAAAGGTTCTCCCTCACCTGTTGATGGCCACCTGTCCAAAATATCGTCTCCTTCAATATCAGAAAACCAATACCAACTTTGGCAAGAATAATCACTTTTTTGAAATTTTTGTCTGTATTTGAAGTTCGAAGACAAAATGGTACTTTATTCTTTATATAGTTTTGTAATTCACTTTATCTCTCTTCCTCGTGTTCATACTACAACAACAACAATACTAATAACAACAACTGCTACTACTATTACAACTACAACTACTACTATAACTATAACTACTACTGCTACTGCTATTGCTACTGCTGCTGCTATTGATGTTGCTATTACTGTCACCTCTTAGTGCTGAGATAACCACACAACATTGCAAGTTCCACACATTCTCTTTGTCCTTTGTCTACAAGATCAAGAACAAGGATTGCAAAGATATGAAATACCAAGATAGGAAGGACAGGATTACTATAAGAACTTTGACAAAGAATAAGCTTGACAAGAAGTATTAAGGATTACTACAAGGGCTTGACAAGGAAGGATTCAAGGATTTCTACAAGGTCTCTTACTCTTGACATCGCCATTCTTGATCACATTGAGTTTGGTTTTTAAAATGAAAGTATTAAATTGGTCACTAATTGAAAGCTGAATTTTCCATTGCTGAGTGGAATGACAGAAGAATTTTTGTTGTATCTGCCTTTTTTCCTCCTTCTTCTTCTCCTGCCATTTTGATCTCTACATCCGCCTCACTCCTCCTGTTTCTCCTCCTCTACTTCTCCTCCTCCTCCTTCGTCTTCTCCTCTTTTCCTCTTTCCTTAATTTTATTTATTTAATCTCTCTCTATCTCTCTCTCTCATCTCTCTCTCTCTCTCTCTCTCTCTCTTCTCTCCATCTCTCTCTCGCTCTCTCTCTCTCGTACTCTATACCTCTCTACTGAGAGAGAGAGAGAGAGAGAGAGAGAGGAGAGAGCGAGCGCGCGAGCAGCGCAGAGATGGTAGACTGGAGAGAGCTCTAGGAGGAGAGACTGTGTTCGACTCTCTCTGTTTTTCGCAACCTTAGTTCAGTGTTTCGGAATCCTGGATCAAAGGTTGGCGAGAGCTTGTGAGGAGGAGGAGGAGAGGAGGAGGAGGAGGAAGAAGAAGAAGAAGAAGAGGAAGAGGAGATGGTGGTGGTGGTGGTGGTGGTGCTCAAGTCAATAGTTACCTTACATTAATTTCGTGTGTTGAAGGAAAGACAAAATTTTTCTACTAATGAATTCTTGTGTTGATTGAATTCTCATTACTATTTTTGATAACGAATCGTCCTTTTCTTCTTCTTTCTATTATTATTATTATTATTATTATTATTATTATTATTATTATTATTATTATTATTATTATTATTATTGTAGAAGTAGTAGTAGTAGTAATAGTCGTAAGAAAGCTTAATAGTTTGCGTTACGTTACCTTCGTCAGTAATAATCTTTGTATCCTCGTTCCTCGTCCTTCCTGTCCTTGGGGTGGGCGTCATTACCAACTGGAAAGGGAAGTGTGGGCGTGGGAGGGGGTGGGTGGGTGTGGACCGGACGCCCCGCTTCATCTACTTTGACACTGCTTCGAAGCCCCGCCCGTCACACAGGGCGAAGCAGTGAACCTTATATCGAGGCAATGTTCGACTCACTAACACTCTGACTGTTTCAAGTGAGGCATTAAGTGTGTGTGTGTGTGTGTGTGTGTGTGTGTGTGTGTGTGTGTGTGTGTGTGTAGTTGTAGTTGTGATTTAATTTAGTTTTTTATCTTTCTGTTCGTTTTTTCTCCTGTTTTTCTCTCTCTCTCTCTCTCTCTTCTCTCTCTCTCTCTCTCTCTCTCTCTCTCGTCTCTCTCTCTCTCTCTCTCTCTCTCTCTCTCTCTCACTGACAGACTGACAGCCGTTAAGTCGCTTCATAGTAAGTCAAGAGGAGGGAAGTTTCCTGTTTATGTTGTGCAGGAAATAATAAAGGGAAAGAAAGTTTGTGTTGTTTCCCTTGCACTAGTTTCCTATTTCTGCCTCGAGGGAAAGAAAGGAAATGGGAGGGAATATAGTTTTTTTTCCCTTTGTCTTATAAATAAATTAATAAATAGATAATATATTCGTTTTACTGATACTTATTTATTATTTGATTTATTTTTTCTATTTTTCCCTCACAATAACATCAGTAAATCAGTAAATAAAGTTATGTCTCCTCTCATATTTCAATAGCTTCCCCTCTTCATGTCACCACTTCCGTTTTCTTTCACAAAAAATGAGCGGAAGGTCACTTTTTCCCCACTCTCGTTTTTTGTTGTTGTTGCTACTTTTACGGCGAGTACTGAAGAGATAAAAGTGAGAGAGAAGAGAGAGAAGAGAGAGAGAGTTTGTTGTTTTGTTTCCTGCGGTGTGTTAAATGATGCGAGAGAGAGAGAGAGAGAGAGAGAGAGAGAGAGAGAGAGAGAGAGAGAGAGAGAGAGAGAGAGAGAGAGAGAGAGAGAGAGAGAGAGAGAGACGTAAGAAACATTTTATAACTTCAATATATAAAAAGGAATGAAATAATAGTAATCTTCATAACTAATTTAAAGGAGAAACAGAAATAAGAGAGTAAGGAGGAGGAGGAGGAGGAGGAGGAGGAGGAGGAGGAAGAGGAGGAGGAGGAGGAGGAGGAGGAGCAGGAGCAGGAGCCAGCCTATTATATCAGGAGTCTTTGATGATGAAGATGAGGAAGAAGAGTAGATGGGAAAACTTGGTTAATCTATCAAATTTAATCCCAGACGCTGGCCGAGGGGAGGGAAGCACTGTCTTGCCCCCACACACACACACTAAAAGGTACTAACTTACCCCCGTCAATAGAGGTCAAAACATTGCAGTATTTAAAGGAATTTTGAGTCTTATTATATCGTGGTTCATGAATACACTATTATTTTTGGTTTTTTCTTTGTTTCGTTTAATAAAAGTGTTTGAGTGAATTTGGATTTTGTATTATGGAGTCAAAAGATAGAATAATGACCTCAAATTTTAGTGTTTTTTTTCATAAGGTAATTTTTCTTATACATTCACTATTAGTTTATTTAAGTAACTATTTCTACAAACATTACAGTGTCAATTAGCTTCTTCATCCATATACTTATAAAACAGAAGTACCAGTGAATCTTGTAAAGTGTGGCAGTATACCTGTGTCCACCTAAGGCAGTTTAATAGGGAAGAGAAGAGACGAGAGGAGAGGAGAGAGAGAGAGGTGGTTAGGTCAGGTTAAGTTTGGTTAAGTTTGGTTAGTTAAGTGCCATAATGATCGCCTGTGGGAAGGGTCAGGTGCCATAGTGTTATAAGTGCCAAAGAGTGCCAGGGAGTGTCATAATGTATCGTTAGAGTGTGAAAGTACCATAGTAGTAACATTATGACCTAAGAATGAGGAGAAAGAGGATTAAAAAGAGTAAAAAGGAGAAGAATAAAAAAAATGTAAAAAGAAAAAGAAAAGGAAGAAGAAAAAGGAGGATAAAGAAGAAGAAAAAGAAAACGAAGAAAGGGAACAAGAGTTAGAGGAACAAGAAGAACAAAAACAAGAAAAAGAAAGAATAACAAGGAGGAAGGGAAGGGAGAGAGGGAGGGAGGGAGGGTGTCTAAATCCAAGAGAAGAGAAGCTATAGCACCTTGGAATGCCACTGAACACCATAAATCACCATCAAGTGAGAGGGAATCATTACTATCACCCAAGGAGGAGGAGGAGGAGGAGGAGGAGGAGGAGGAGGAGGAGGAGGAGGAGGAGGAGGAGGAGACGAGTGACGTATTGACTAGTGGCTGATGAGCGCCACGTCTTGTCCGTCACGTGCTGTCGTACTGAAGAAGATGAATGCATTGGCTGATCATAGGAGAGAGAGAGAGAGAGAGAGAGAGAGAGAGAGAGAGAGAGAGAGAGAGAGAGAGAGAGAGAGAGAGAGAGAGAGAGAGAGAGAGAGCGCTAAGGGTGTAAATGACAAACGTACACGGAATATAAAACTTTATTACAAAATATACATAATAAAATCGCCTTCCTCGTCTCGCCTGACACACACACACACACACACACACACACACACACACACACACACACACACACACACACACACACACACACACACACACACACACACACACATAACATAGAAACAAGTGACGTTGGAGGTGCAAAGAGGAAGAGGAGGAAGATGATGATGAGGAGGCGGGGAAACTGCGAGAAAAGTGAGGTCATCAGGATATTATACATGACCTCACTTGACCTTGGGAGATGACCCTATGCCCCCGCCCCGCCCCACTGTCTCTTGCCCCGCTGCCTTTGTTAGGTCAACCACGGATTCCATGCTGCACACTGTCCCTGTCTCGCTGCCTCGCCTCAATACCTGTAGGAAAAAAATAATGAAGTTTACCCTAAAAATCATATTGACGAAAGAAAATGGAATGTAGACAAACGAGAGAAAATTTTGATATATTGTTAGTGTATAGATATTTATACTCATTAGTTTTTCTTCTATATTCAAGCGTCTGTGATAATGTTTCTTCAATGCTATGTGTCCATGAGTAGCTTAAAAGTTTACCCTGAAATCCCTGGTGATGAGAGATAATAGAATGTGATTACTTTGGTATTAATAGATTTTTAGTTGTCGTACATACTCTACTACTCTACTCTCACTCTACGTCCCTTCTATTACTTCACTACATATACAGGGAAGGGATAAAAGTAGAAGTCAGTGCTGATGAAAGAAGTATTACACTCAATCTAATCCATTTTATCACCTTCATAGACCTAATTCCTTCCCTTTTGATATACAACTAACTCAATTTAGAAATATAAAAAGGAAAATTTTACTCTGCATCCCAATTAAAGAGAGAAAAAGTTCGCATCTGTAATACTAGAGTTAATGTATTTTCCTCCTTCCTTTGTTCTTTCCTCGCCTACTTAGAGGAAACTGTGCAGAAAAGGTAAAGTTTGTCCTAGATTTCCCCATAATGAGAGTAAATGGAAGGCGTAACCATAGCGGTAATAGAATTTAATCCCTTCTCCCACCACGGTCTCCCTCTTGCTGCATAATCCAAAGGAAATTCTTAAGTCTGCCCTGAAAGCACCACTGCAGTAAGAAAACGAGATGTGCTGCTTGGAGGGTAAGAGATAAGCTTCGTTGTGGTCTCAGGCATGACTTTCTCGGTGCCAGACAGAGACATATTTAATAATTTTGTCAGAGAAATTCGTATTATTGAAACTTTTAGTAGGAAAAAGATGACTAAAATGCGATACTTTTTTTTCCAGATTTAAAAGACAAGAAAAGAAATTAGGAAGGTGACTTTTTTCAATAATGTAAAAAAAAATCGATGTATTCAAAAGATCAAAACGTTCAAAATGTTATAAGTTCAACAGCTTCAAAAAGGTCAAACATGCATTAACGTATAAGAACATAATGAAAAAAGATCAATACCATTAAAATGTTCAACAGGTCAATAAAAAAAATAAAAAAACATTAGTAAATTCAAAATCAATAAAGTTTAATAAGGTCAATAAAAGTTTAATAAAGTCAAAATAAAATATCTTACCTTAGGCGGAGGTGGTGTTTGTGGGAGGCGCGTCAGACGGGGGGTGTGAGGAGGGCGGGGCGTATGAGGGGGGCGGGGCGTATGGGGAGGGCGTGGTGTGTGGGGGGGGCGTGGTGTGTGGGGAAGCTCCATGCTCTCCCCTCCCACAGTCTGCGTCTCACTGGTCTGCTCCAACACTGCGAGAGAGAGAGAGAGAGAGAGAGAGAGAGAGAGAGAGAGAGAGGAGAGAGAGAGAGAGAGAGAGAGAGAGAGAGAGAGAGAGAGAGAGAGATGATAGTAATGTACACGCACACGTAATTATGCTCACGCGTTTGTGTGTGTGTGTGTGTGTGTGTGTGTGTGTGTGTGTGTGTGTGTGTGTGTGTGTGTGTGTGTGTGTGTGTGTGTGTTTTTATGGCGTTTATTTAATGGCTCTCTTGTGTTTGAGGAGTGTGATGATGCAGAATAATGTTGCAAGTTCAGTAATATAGTGCAAGTGTGGTGTCAGTGTGGTGTAAAGTGTGGTGTTGTGTGGTGTTAGTGTGGTGTCAGTGTGGTGTTAAGTGTGGTGTAAAGTGTGGTGTTAGTGTGGTGTTAGTGTGGTGTTAGTGTGTGTAAAGTGTGGTATAAGTAAGCTCTGTGATGGTGTTGTGGTGTTGATGGTGTTGCTTGTGTTGATCAAGGTGTTGTCTGTGTGTTGTGGTGTTGCCTTTGTGTTACAGTGTGTTGGCTTCAATGTGTAGGGCTTGAGGAGGAGGAGGAGGAGGAGGAGGAGGAGGAGGAGGAGGAGGAGGGTACTATGCTAGCTTTGTAATGGCACTTTCTGGCACTGGAGGAAAAGAGTAAGACATACCACTCTCTCTCTCTCTCTCTCTCTCTCTCTCTCTCTCTCTCTCCTCTCTCTCTCTCTCTCTCTCTCTCTCTCTCTCTCTCTCTCTCTCTCTCTCTCTCTCTCTCTTCTTTTTATCCTCTATTTTCTTATCTCTTACAGTTATTCCCTCCTTTCCTTCCTACATCCTTTCATGCCATAACTTCATTCCCTCCTCCTCCTCCTCCTCCTCCTCCTCCTCCTCCTCCTCCTCCTCCTCCTCCTCCTCCTCCTCCTCCTCGTGTACTCCTTCCCTAAGTACATCCTTTCATGTGTTCATCCCATATTCCCTCCTCCACATCTGCTCTTCCTCCGCTCTTCCATTCTCCTCCTCCCTCTCCTCCTCCCTCTCCTCCTCCCTCTCCTCCTCCCTCTCCTCCATTTCCCCTCCGCCCTTACTTCATGTTTCCCTTCCTCCCACATTTACTCCCCCTTCCTCCTTCCTGCTATTTCCTCTTCCTACTCCTCTTTCCTATCATCTATTCCTTCCTTCGTCTACTCCTACAATCCTTACGTACTGTACCTCCTACTCTTCCTCCTCTCTACTTGTTCTCTCTTCTTCCCTCTTCTCCTCCTCCTCCTCCTCCTCCTCCTCCTCCTCCTCCTCCTCCTCCTCCTCCTCCTCCTCCTCCTCCTCCTATCACACAGTCAGTTTGATTCTGTAACAAGTTCTCTTCTCTGGGTAAAGTTGTATAAAAATTTCCATCTATTTCTCTATTTCTAAATGTGTTATGATGCCAACGTGTCATGTTTTTATTTATTTTATTTATTTATTTATTTATTTATTTATTTATTATTATTATTTTTTTTTTTAGTAATGTGACGTTCTAGTTTCTATATTTACAATCTGCGTCACAACAAGAAGCTGAAGTGTGACGTTATGCTTGGCTATATATAAACAAGAAGATTTGAGTTCATTTATATTTATCTATGTCTATATTATTATTATGTGTGTGCTTTTACTGTCCTGTTTCTGTCTGTTTTTATATTATGTCTGTTTCTACTGTTTTATTTCTGTTTTAATTGTCCTATTTCTGTTTCTACTGTCCATTTCTATCTTTATTGTCTTATTTCTGTCCTCACTGTACTATTTCTGTCTTTCTATCCTATGTCTTTGGCTTTACAATCATCTTATGTCTCTTTTTACTATCCTATATCTCTCTTTACAATCCTATGTCTTTTCATGTACTATCCTGTGTCTCACTTTAGATCAGTTGGTGTTTAGGTCTGCTGTTGTTTGTTCTTCCTTTGTACTCGGGTGTGTCGTAGCTATAAGTGTTTTCGTGTGTAGATTGTGTTTTGTTTTGTGTGAACGTAAATCTGAATTCATGCAAGATTTGAACCCACGTGCTTTGGGAAATGAGGTGAATGTCTGAACCGTTGCGCCAAGGAGTCTTAGTGGTGTTTATTATTAAGAAAAACCGAGATATTTTTATAGTCGAGATGAAATGTTTTTAAGGCAAAGTGAGAGTTATTTTGGTGTTGGTTGAAGTATATCATGTTTTGCTGCAACGAGATATTTAAAGATGATATGTTTGGAATGGAAACACATAATTTAAACCAAAATGAAATAGTTGAAGCCAAAACGTCATGTATAAATGTATCTTTCCAGACGGAACGATATATTTTGAGACTAAGATATATTAAAAAGAAAATATGAAGGAAAACAAAACAAATAATAAAACAGAAAAGGAAAACTAAAAAGAAAAAGTAATTACATTTCTTTCATACAAAACCATCATTTTGAAACAAGATATATAATTTAAGAAGAAAAAAATCGCCATGGTATTTTGAGCCTGATAACCTTACAAAGATAAAAATAAAAACAAAAAGAAAAACAAAAAGACATCCTGAAAAAAAGAGAGAAAAGTAGATTGACATCCACAGGAAATAAAAAGAAAAAGAAAACAATATATCTAAAAACACAATACCTACAACCAGCACTTCAACTTACCTTTAGACATAACAAGACAAAAAAAGAAAAAGGAGAAAAGAAAAATCATATGATAATAAAAGTAAAAATCAATCACTATCAATCACCATCAACTCACCTTTAGAAGTATCAACACTATCACTTCCTGGCGTCACCACAAGGTCTTCCTACGCCGCCCTTCGTCTCTGCCTTCGTCGCATCACCAGGATCACCAGCACCAGCACCAACAGCGTCACGCCCACGCCGCCCACCAACCCCCCAATAGCCACGCCCAACTCTCCACTCATGCCCCCATCAGACGCCATTGTCACCTCGCCCATTTCGTGACTCTCTGGAGCTGACGATGGCTGAGCTACCGGGGAGAGAGAGAGAGAGGGAGAGTTAGGACTGTAAAGGGATTGGTATAGATAGAGAGAGAGGAGAGAGAGGAGAGAGAGAGAGAGGGAGAGAGGGAGAGAGGGAGGGGGTGTATAGCCAAGGGGAAAGGAATAAGAGAAAATTGGGTTTGAGAAAGGTGTTAAGAGTGAATAGGGAGAGTGAAAGAGAGATAGGAGGGAGAGGAGAGAGATAAAGAAAGGAAAGGAGAAAGAGAGAGAGGGAAAAGAGGAAGGTGTTTGAGATGTGGAAGGTAAAGAAAAGTAAGAGAATAAAGAATAAAATATTTTGTGTATGTATGAAAATGAAAAAAATGAGAGAGAGAGAGAGAGAGAGAGAGAGAGAGAGAGAGAGAGAGAGAGAGAGAGAGAGAGAGAGAGAGAGAGAGAGAGAGAGAGAGAGAGAGAGAGAGAGAGAGAGAGAGAGAGAAAACTTAAGCCTACGAATCAGAAAAGAAAAAAAAGAAGAAAAGGGAAGAGAGAAGTGTTCATGAAAGTATAACAACAAATAAAAAGAAAAAGAAGAAAAATAGAATAAGATGAATTATCCATAAAAGTTATAAAAGCAAATAGAGAAACAGAGAGAAACAGAGAGAGAAAAAGAGAGAGAGAGAGAGAGAGAGAGGGTAAGCTAAAGAGAAACAAGAGAGGGGAGCAAAGAGAGAAAAGTTAAAGAGAAATTAGAAAGAAAGAAAAAGAAAGAAAGAGGAAGAGAAAACAAGGGAGGATGACAGTTTGAGAGAAAGAAAAAAAATAAAAAAGAAAGAAAAGGAAGAAGGAAAGATTGAATAAATATAAAACAACAGACGTAGATAAGGAAACAAAAGGAAACAAGAGAACGAGTGACAGATCAACAAAGAGGAATTGGAAAAGAGGATTGACAAGCAAGATAAATTCGCTATTTTCTCTCTCCTCTTTATCTCATCCTTCTGTAGTCTTTAGTGTGTGTGTGTGTGTGTGTGTGCGTGTGTGTGCGTGCGTGTGTGCGAATGAGAGAGAGAGAAAGAGAGGGAGAGAGAGATTCTGGCAGTCAGATTAAATTCAAAATAAAACAAAAATACTAACAGAGAAACAGATTCACAGAGAAAGGGAAACGCAGAGAGAGAGAGAGAGAGAGAGAGAGAGAGAGAGAGAGAGAGAGAGAGAGAGAGAGAGAGAGAGAGAGAGAGAGAGAGAGAGAGAGAGAGAGAGAGCAGGTTTCGTCTCTCCACTCTGTTATGCAAAATCGTGTCTGCATATGATGGTGGTGGTGGTGGTGATGGTAGTGGGAGGAAGAGCGTCCGGGAGCTTTAACACACACACACACACACACACACACACACACACACACACACACACACACACACACACACACACACACACACACACACACCTGTCGCAAGGAAGGTAGATCGTTGAAGGGTGCGTGTGTACAGCATGACGGGAGGTGACCTAGAGTGGGTTGTGGCGGAGTACAGTACAAGCTTGAGAGGTGCCGCGGGGGGAAGACCACGAACCAGGAACACAGGCCGAGCGTTACTCACATTAGCCAGCAAGGTACCTTCAGACCACACCTAGAGAGAGATAGAGAGATAGAGATGTAGAGAGATAGAAAGATAGAGATATATATGTAGAGAGATAGAAAGATAGAGATAGAGATGTAGAGAGATAGAAAGATAGAGATAGATATGTAGAGAGATAGAAAGATAGAGAGATAGAGATGTAGAGAGATAGAAAGTTAATTACCACACCTGTACGACCCTCAGGTATATGTAAAGAGGTTCTAAACACACCTGAGAGGACAAAGGGATATATTTTTATTGTATTTCTTGTATTTTTAAAGAGTACTGGCAAAGAAAAACGAAAATAGGTAAAAAAGAAAATCCCGCATAAGAAGGTCATTATCAGCACACCTGTATGACCTTCCAGAAACATTTAAGAGAGGATCTAAATACACCTGTAATGATTTTAAGGCTATTTCTATAAGAGGTTTTGATTCTATATACCTTAAAAGGGTGTTGATTACCTCTACACACCTGTGGGAAGTTAAAACACAGGTGAAACAGGTTAACATATGACTACGACTCTGATGTTACCTGTAAAAAAGTCAGAATACACCTGTAGGATATTAATTAGTTACACACCTGTCCTACTCACTCACCACACCTGAAAAAACACATTTACAGCAAGTACTTATTACCCATTACACACCTGAAGAATCCCAACACACACGTACACACACACACACACACACACACACACACACACACACACACACACACACACCTGCAACTCCACACCTGCCCACACCTGAGTCTTGATACGCTGTAGTCATCAAGAGCGGAAGCATAAATAAGCAATTAAGTCTCCAGCGCAGGTGTGGGGAAGGAGGTAAAAAGAAATTAATTATCCACAGAAGACACCTCCAGCAGGGAAAATGACTAATTAGTTTTCCTAGAACACCTGTGAGAGGGAGAGAGGAAGGTGATAATTGATTCCAACGTTATCTTTAGCCTTGTGTTCTTTCTTATCGTAGGTGGAGATAACGTAACTTGGAAACAGTGTAATGTTGGGTTCAAATATAACTAAGAAGTGTTAGGAAGGTTATTAGGTTTTAGTATAAGTGTTTTAGTTAGTGTAATGATGAGTTATTTCTATCTGTCTATCTATTTATTTATCTATATCTATATCTATCTATCTAACTAACTCGATATATTCATTCATCCATCTATCCACTTATCGATTCATTTATAAATTTATCTATTTATTTATCCAATTACCCACCCATTGATTTGTTTACCTACCTATCTATCTATCTATCTATTCATTTATTTTGTCATTGGAAAAAAAAATGTTCACTCGAATGTGCTTTTATTTTTTTCCCTATCGTTCGTTTCGCTTGTTTCGTTTTGTTTCGTATTGTTTCGTTTTGTTTTGAATGATGAGCTTTATTCAGGCGGTCCACTTTTCCCCTTCGTGCTAAACCTGTGTTGTGTCTGTTTGTTTTGTTTGTTTTGTTTGTTTTGTTTGTTTTGTTTAGCTTCGTTATTTTGATCGCCAGTTTTACCAAGCTGTTACTGTCCTATCAATTCCGTGTTTGTTTTGAATTGGTGATGTGTTTTTTTTGTGGTGTTGTGTGTGTGTGTGTGTGTGTGTGTGTGTGTGTGTGTGTGTGTGTGTGTGTGTGTGTGTGTACGTGTCGTTTGTCAATTGGTTTCAGTTCAACTTTATTATTTTGACTTTTTTTTTATTAATTTCAGGCTTCGTTTAAATTTTTTGTTTTGTTTATTTTGTTTAATTATTTATTTTTTTTATTTTTTCACAATTATATAAAGAGATTTTGTTGTACTATTTGTTGTTGTTATTATTATTATTATTATTATTATTATTATTATTATTATTATTATTATTATTATTATTATTATTATTATTATTATTATTACAATTTTCCCACCTTTCCTCCTCCTCTTCTTGTGTCCACCATAACCACCACCACCACCACCACCACTACTACTACTACTACTACTACTACTACTACTACTAACTACTACTACTACTACTACTACTACTACTACTACTACTATCCCAACTTAACTAAACCTTCTCATTACTTCTTACCTCCCTACTATCTTTCTATCTCACTTTCTTATTATCTTCATCCTCTCCCTTAAATACCACAAAGATAAAAAAAATTTCGCTCAGCTGCACCTCAGGGAATCCTAATGCACTGGGATATTAGCGATAAAATGTAAAAAATTATCGTTCGTTCCTCTCTTGCTATCTCTTAATACTTTGGTTCTTCTTATTAAAGGTGGACTAATATAAAGGTGGATTTTTTTGGGTGGGTCATGTGATTTTCTACCTTATTGCCAGAAAAGGTCAAAGGTCAAGTTACAAGTTGAATTATTATTTTTTTTTAGAGGATGCAAAAGAGGGAAAAAAATAACAATAAAGAAAAAAAAAAAGGACAAAAATCAAGTTATCATTCTTCCATTTTGTGATTTAAGAAAAAGTGGGAAAAAAAAAAACTGAACGAGGAAAAAAATTGGGTGGTATTGTATTTTTTATTCCTCTTTCGGAAGGAAGGAAAGAAGGGAGGAAAAGAGAGGAAGGAAAAAAAGAGGGAAAATAGTAACTGACATACGGGGGACATTTTTTCCCTCTGTATTTTTTTCTTCCTTTTCCACAATTTGAGTTTATAAGAAAAAATGAGAGAGAGAGAGAGAGAGAGAGAGAGAGAGAGAGAGAGAGAGAGAGAGAGAGAGAGAGAGAGAGAGAGAGAGAGAGAGAGAGAGAGAGAGAGAGAGAGATCCATCACCATTCTCTTAGAAGCAGGATGAAAATAAGTCTGTCAGTTTTAATTCATTTTTATTCAGGAGAGAGAGAGAGAGAGAGAGAGAGAGAGAGAGAGAGAGAGAGAGAGAGAGAGAGAGAGAGAGAGAGAGAGAGAGAGAGAGAGAGAGAGAGAGAGAGAGAGAAATTAAAAGAGATGAAAGTGACACTAATTCGTCATAATAGAAAGAAAAAAGAAAATTAATATCGTCCTGAAAAAAATAAAAAAATTAAAAATCTTCTGAAAGAGACATGAAAATTAATATAAAAATAGATGAAAATAAGACACAAACGTAATTTAAAATGACCTGAAAATAGATAGAAAGACAGAGAGAAAAAGAAAAAGAAAAAGAAAGAAAGAGAAAGAAAAAGAAAAAGAGAGAGAGAACAAACTCCAACCACACTTCTTGTACCAATCAAAAAAGAAAACCAAATAAAACTCATTAAATCTCACCTCCAGGTTTGCTTTGGCACCAGCTTCAGGAGAGAGCACGAAGCTGGCACTGGGGGAGAGCTGGGCGTGCGTGGCATCCTCCTGGGCATGGGCGGCTTGGGCGTGGGCGTGGGTGTCACATTTTACCTCCAACAGAGCCTCCAGAATTGAGGTGATGTTGCAGTCTTGAAGGGGCTGAGGAGGTTCTGAGGGGAGGGAGAGAGGGGTGAGGTAAGTGAGGGTGAGGGGAAGGGAAAGGGTGAAGGGAGGAAGAGAAAGTAGTGAGGAGTGAGGTAAGGTAAGGTGAGGGGAAGGAAGTAAGGGTTGAGGGTGAAGGGTGAGGAGTGAGGGACAGGGAAGGAAAAAGTGTAAAGTGTTTAAAGAGAGGAAGAGGAGGTGAGGGACGAATAGATTGAGATAAAAATAAAAGAAAAGGAAGGGAGGAGATGGTGAAAGAGAGGAAGAGGGTTGAAGGAGGAACATTTAAGAGTGAAAGGATGAAACTGGAAGGAATATTGTTTATAGATAATATAAGACAACAAACATCAACAAACCTTTAGTACCTTCCTAAACTGTTTGCTTTCACTAGTCTATACAAAGAACTAGAAGAAGAGATAAGATAGTACAATAAAAGTCTCCTCCCCACCCATTCATCACTCAAACTAAAGCTGACCGAAAAAAAATTGATACCATATAGTGTAAAACAGATTGGTATTAATAGTTGGTTGAAAAATAATCTGTTGAGTGCATAGTGTAGGTGAAGACTCATCGTGGTAGCCTTGCCTTGCGTTTTCTAGGGAGGCAGCAGTCAATCAGGTCCCAGCTCCGTTCAATACATTAAATCAGAGAACTTTCCCTCTTGAAACGCCGTGCACTAGTTACCCCGCGCTGCAGTGACCCCTTGTACCTTGAATCCCGATGATGACCACTAACTGTCAGGGTCCGAGGCAGTCCATAACACGTTACAGCTCGAGAGTAGTAGTAGTAGTAGTGACCGATAACTCTTAGGTATCTGTGCGTGTGTGTTGGGGTTGTGGTAGTGATGGTAGTGACCTTGATAGATTGACAGGTTGGAAAAAATAACTACCATAAAGTTAGACAACGTGTAATGAATCAGAAACGTATACTTTTTTATTTTATTTTATTTGAAGTTGAAAGTTCTTAAAATATATCCATCAGATTTATTTATTCGCATTTTGTATTATTCAAGTGTATTTTTTATTCTGTTTTAAATCACTGGACATTATAACGTGTAAGTAATTTTTTTTTTATCTATTATCATTAATCGTATAATTTCCACGAGAGTTGTCATTACCTTTTATTTCTTCTCAGTACATGACATTGATCTAAGTAAAAATTCATCTGTCGTTTCTTTGACAAATCTATTAGAACATTTTCATTGCTGCTTTTGAGTTTGTGAAGTAGTTTTATTATCATTTTTTTTCTCATTAGCAAGTTTTGACATTTCCAGTGAGTTGGATCTAAAAGATAATGACAAACGGAATAGGAAAATGAAAAAAAGGTGGAGGAAGGAAGAGAGGAAAAATGATGCTAGTAGTACGTATGAGAGAGAGAGAGAGAGAGAGAGAGAGAGAGAGAGAGAGAGAGAGAGAGAGAGAGAGAGAGAGAGAGAGAGAGAGAGAGAGAGAATTGGTATGTGATAGAAAGATAATAGAGAGAGAGGGAAGAGGGATGAAATGAATTATGGAGAGGGAAACAGGGAGGAGGAAGAATAAATGGAAAAAGAGGAAATAACTGCAATTATAACTTAACCAATAAACAATAAATAAAGAAATAACAACAACAGAGAGAGAGAGAGAGAGAGAGAGAGAGAGAGGAGAGAGAGAGAGAGAGAGAGAGAGAGAGAGAGAGAGAGAGAGAGATAGATAACAAACTTTTCCCTCGAAACATTTACAGGGGAAGGAAGGAAGGAAGGAAGGAAGGGAATAAAGAGTGAGAGTGGAGGAAAGGGGAGAAAAACCAATCCCCAGCGGCCATATTTTCCTCCCGAGAGATTCAGACGCTTCGAAACAGTACCGAATCCTCCCTGTGAAGCTTTTGAACCACTTCTGCAAAATGTTCGAAACACGAGCCAGGGATCTTTCTTGCGCTTTTCTCTCTCTCTCTCTCTCTCTCTCTCTCTCTCTCTCTCTCTCTCTCTCTCTCCTCTCTCTCTCTCTCTCTCATCTCGTCTCTCCTCTCCTCTCTCTCTCTGTGCGATTCCTTGTCTTATTGCTTTTGTGTGTGTGTGTGTGTGTGTGTGTGTGTGTGTGTGTGTGTGTGTGTGTGTGTGTGTGTGTGTGTGTGTGTGTGTGTGTGTCTGTGTCTGTGTCTGTCCAGCTCTTTCTATGTCCTTGCCACTCTCCTCTCTCTCTCTCTCTCTCTCTCTCTACTCCTCCTCTCTCTCTCTCTCTCCTCTCTCTCTCTCTCCTCTCTCTCTCTCTCTCTCTCTCTCTCTCTCTCTCTCTCTCTCTCTCTCTCTCTCTCTCTCTCTCTCTCTCTCTCTCTCTCTCTCTCTCTCTCTCTCTCTCTCTCATTTCGTCTTCAGTTGACACAAAACACCAAAGAGGAAGGTGCTGGTCACTTTTTTTTTAGAGAGAGAGAGAGAGAGAGAGAGAGAGAGGAGAGAGAGAGAGAGAGAGAGAGAGAGAGAGAGAGAGAGAGAGAGAGAGGAGAGAGAGAGAGAGAGAGAGAGAGAGGTCTTGCCTTTGTATTCTTTCCTCATTGAACGTTTGGCTTTTCCTCCTCAGTAGCTTCCCACGACAAAGGAGAGAGAGAGAGAGAGAGAGAGAGAGAGAGAGAGAGAGAGAGAGAGAGAGAGAGAGAGAGAGAGAGAGAGAGAGAGAGAGAGAGAGAGAGAGAGAGAGAGAGAGAACAAAAAACTGAAAAAAGTCTCTCTATCTCTCACTGTTTGTCTCTGTCTTTGGGTATTTCTGTTTTATTCCTGTTTTATTCCTGTTTTATTCCTGTTCCTCTATGCATGTGTCTTTGGTGTCTGTTTGTCTTCCGTTTTCTGTTGAGTGTTCATGTTTCAGAGGGACACTTCTCTATTTTTTTTTATTGTGATCTTCAGTATTTCTCCTTTTGGTCTCTCTCTCCTTGTTTTTTTTTTGTATTTACTCTCCTCCTCCTCCTCCTCCTCCTCCTCCTCCTCCTCCTCCTCGTCTTCTTTACTCTTTTTATCTATTGGTTGTCCTTCTTATTGTTCTCTTTGAGCTTCTTCTTCTTCTTCTTCTCCTTCGTCTTCTTTTTCTCTTCTCGTGCATTTTCTGGTTATCGTTCTCCTTCCCCATTTACATATCTTTCCTATTTTTCTATCTTATCTTTTATATATTTTCCTTTTCTGGCTCTTTTACCCTCCTATTCCTCCTCCTCCTCCTCCTCTTCGTCTTCGTCTTCCTCCTCCTCCTCCTCCTCCTCCTCCTCCTCCTCCTCCTCCTCCTCCTCCTCCTCCTCCTCCTCCTCTTCCATTATCGTCAGTGCCTTCCCCTTTCTCGCATCGGGTACACGTGTTCATTTTCAGAAGAGTGTCTTAGGCGTAGGATCGACTCCCACCCTGAAGCCTGCATGCTAAGTAAGGCGCGAGGCAGTCTGTCCACGTAGCCCACCCTTGGAAAGCACCTTCAGACAGCCACGCATGACTACCTCCTCTGGATTACTAACCTTGCACTCGCACTCGCACTCAGACTCGATCTTCAACCAAACCTAACCCAACCTTTACCTAACCTAACCTAACCTGACCTGACCTGACCTGACCTGACCTGACCTGACCTGACCTGACCTAACCTAACCTAACGTAACCTAATTAAACCTTACCTTACCTAACAAAATTTAACCTAACCTAACCTAACCTAATCTGGCCTAACCTAACCTAACCTAACCTAACCTAACCTAACCTAACCTAGCCTAACATCACCTCACCTCACCTCACCTCACCTAACCTAACCTAACCTCATCTCACCTCACCCTAACCTAACCTTACCTTACCTTACCTTACCTTACCTAACCTTACCTAACCTAACCTAACCTAACCTAACCTAACCTAACCTAACCTTACCTTACCTTACCTTACCTTACCTTACCTTACCTTACCTAACCTAACCTAACCTAACCTAACCTAACCTAACCTAACCTAACCTAACCTAACCTAAGCTAAACTAACTTAACGTAACCTTTTTTGACCTAATTTAGAGAGAGAGAGAGAGAGAGAGAGAGAGAGAGAGAGAGAGAGAGAGAGAGAGAGAGAGAGAGAGAGAGAGAGAGAGAGAGAGAGAGAGAGAGAGAGAGTAGGACTTTATATTCATGCATTGAGTTAATCTTTATAGAGACATTTGGTATCGTGGCACCTTGTAGTCATTTCGTTTGTGTGTGTTTTGTTATGTTTAGTCATTTCATTTGTTTCCTACGTTTAGTCCTTTTTTATCTGTGTGTTTTACTACGTTGGTCATTTACATTGTGTCTATTTTGCATATTTAAGTCCTTTACTCTGTCCATGTTTTGTTATATTCAGTCCTTTAGTCTGTTTTGCAGCGTGTATTCCTTTAGTTTATGTTTTTTAGATCGTTAGTCCTTTGTTTATTCCTTTACTCTTGTGTTCACTCGTGTGCCTTCAGTATAAAGGAGGAAGACGTTCAGGACGGACACACGAGCGAGTGTTTAGCCTTACACAGGACACACGCCAGGCACAGCTGATGCTTGTGGGCGTGGACAGTCAAGTGGCGGGGATGAGGAGCTTCAGGGAGGGAGGGAGGGAGAGAAGGATGGATGAAGGAAGGAAAGAGGGAAAGTTGGGAGAAAGGGAGGGAGAGAGGTATAACTTTCCACATAGCAACACTTGTTAAAAAAGAAAACAAGAAGTGGACATGAAATCAAGAAAACCAAACGAACGAAGAATATAATTTCCAAACCACCAGTTGGAAGAAGAAGTCACCGTAGGAGGCTATAAGGAACCTGATGCCTTGTTTACTTAGTCTACTTTGTTTACTCACCCACGACGGATAAAGTGTAGGTGCAAGGGACTCTGGTTCTCCCGACACGATTCTTAGCATAACACAACACTTGGACAGGACCGTTTGCTACTAAGGTGACGCTGGATCGTGTAGGGGAAGAAGAGTCCACATGATGACGAAGGAGACTCCCCACATCCTCCCCAGGCTCACCAATATCCTCCGCTGAGTCTGGCAAAGGAACCTCCCAGGGGTGTGGGGCGGGGGTGACCCACGGCTCGGGATGTGTGGGGTAGCCTGGGGGTGAGATCAATGATGCCTGGTAGAGAGGGTACTTGTCCATTCTGCCCCCCGTCCATAGTGTTATCCTCCACGCCCCCTTTGAGTCGTGTGGGCGTGGCAGGGGGCGACACCATCCTCCAGGTAAAGTCAAGCTCGTCAGGTACGGCCTCGACCTGGCACGTGAGGGTAACGTTATCCCGTGATGAGACGACCAGGTGTTTGTGGGGATGACCTGCACAGTACGGCGTGTCTGTGGGTACGAACATAACCTTAGTACACACACACACATACACACACATACATATACACATACACTATATCCGTCCGTCACCGCCGTCTCCTTGGTAGTTCTTATCAGTTTGTCATTAATTAGGAAGCAGCGTCGAGGGAGTCACCGTCCATCAGCCGAGCAGACACGAAGCTGAATTCCCTCGAGCCGTGACGAATAGAGGACGAATTAGGGAACGATGAGGACGAGGAAAGACAATTGGGAGAGGCAGAGTGCGATTCAAGGCAATGGCAGCAAGTAGAGCGAGGATTGGGTGCGAGTTAAGAGAATTGAGAAAGTTGTAGTGGGTGGACAAAGAAAATAGTGAAGGTTATGGTTGAGAAGAGAGACAATGGGATGGTTTGAACGATTTATGGACGCAGTAAAGTCTCATTGGCAAAGAAAAGAAAGGACAAAGAGTTGAATGCTGATCAAAGTGAGATTGAAAAAACATAATTCTGTGTAGTAAAGAAAAACAGGAAAAGGGAATTTGAATGTTGGTAAGAGTGAGAAAAAAAAAATAACTGTTGCTTAGAAAATAAATACGAAATGTGGTTTATATCGTTGAATGAAGTGAGTAAAAAGATGATTTGAAATGGTGTACAGATGGAAATATAGACGAAAGGGAATTTAAACTTTGAACAGAACGAGAAGAGGAGAACATTTGAACAGTTGTACGTTAAAAAGATTGACAAAAAGAAAGTTAAAATGGTGAACAGAGCGAGAAACAAAATACTATGAAATGCTTTATAGAAAACAAGAACGTAATATTATTTGAATGTTGAACAGAGAAAAAGAAAAAGAAAAAGTTGAAACTACTACATAGCAAGAATAAAGAAAGACAAAGAGAGCTTCAACCACTAAATAAAAGGAGAAAAAATAGCAAATGTGAAACAATACAAAGAAACAAAAACAGAAAACATGAACAATAAATAAAATTGAAATATAAATCACCATTATTAAAAAAACAAACAATATGGAAAGAAAACTATAATCACAAAAGGAAAAAATTATAAAAAGAAAAAAACAAACATACATAATCCATCACTCTTATTAATTTCACTGAACTGGAAAGACTGGAATCACTGGAATCACTGGAATCATGGAACTGAACTCATCATAAAAAGAGAGAGAGAAAAAAACTGAATCCTCTACATTATCTTCCAACACCTGCAGTTAATAATGTAGTAAAGTGTAACAACCTGTCACCTCGTTAATCTCAGGTAACACGGGACCTCAATATACAAAGGGGGGGAGGGAGAGAGGGAAAGAGGAGGAAAAAAGGGAAAGAAAACAAAGGCAGACATATTACCCATCACTACCAACATTAAATTTCTGAAAAAAGGGGAAATAATGGTGATAATTGATTACGTGTTAAACGATGTCCTAAAGGTAGTTAAAAGAGGGGAAAAAAGGGGGAAACTTGTCTTTTAATTACGACACTAGAAATTAATGAATAGGTGAAGAAAGGAAATAATGTGGAATGAGATAATGGGATAAATACAGATAAAAGAGAGAGAGAGAGAGAGAGAGAGAGAGAGAGAGAGAGAGAGAGAGAGAGAGAGAGAGAGAGAGAGAGAGAGAGAGAGAGAGAGAGAGAGAGAGAGAGAGAGAAGGAAAGTTAGTAGAGTGTTGAGAGAAAAGAGACAAGTGTGTTGAGGTGTTGGAAGGCATCACCGAAGTTGCAAAATAAAGAAAATAACGAAAGAAAAAGAAAAAGAAAATAACTCGAATGCTTCTCTTTCGCCACAGAGACAAAGGAAGAAAGAAAGAAAAAAAGAAGAAAGAAAAGAAAGAAAGTTGAGAAAGACAATTTTGAAAGTGTTTGTGTAAGTAAAGAAAACATTTAACAAAGCACGATGATTAAAGAAGACAATAAAAAAAGAAAATTAGGAAAAAACAAAGAAAGCAAAAATGGAAGAAAGAAAAAAATGGATACAAGGAAGAAGGAAAAAAAAAAGAAAGAAAGTTACACCGATTCTCACATTAGATAACACAGAGAGAGAGAGAGAGAGAAAAAAAATGACACCACCACCAATTTGAAACACATTCTCACCCCGAGTAACAAGGACAAAAATAACAAAAAACGACCCTGCAAAAGAAAACGGGAATTGGATATGTTTATGCAGCTGAAAAAAAAATCTATGAAAGGTTAATGAATAGAGGTTCCAACACGGCATGACGCAGCGAAGGTCCTGCCTCCAATAACCTCACCTGAGATTTATTGAAAGCGCAGGTGTGTTTCCAGGTGATAGTAATTGGTAGTGACTGATGAGCTCATTAGCGGCGGTGGGAAAAGATCTAATTACTGCCAGGATACAGCGAGAGAGAGAGAGAGAGAGAGAGAGAGAGAGAGAGAGAGAGAGAGAGAGAGAGAGAGAGAGAGAGAGAGAGAGAGAGAGAGAGAGAGAGAGAGAGAGAGAGAGATAAGTGGTAGACAGACAGGTAAAGTCGTAAAAATTATATCCTGATTCATGTTAGACAGAAAAAAAGAGACAGAAAAAAGAGAGAAAAAAGAGAGAAACCAGGACTGACTTAATGACTTATAAGTGAAACAGTGTAACTTAGAGGAACAGACTTAACTTTGTAGTGACTTAGTGAATCAGGAGTGACTTATAGTGACTTAAGGGTAATTGTGGTGATGCAGGATGACTTAAAGTGACACAAGATGACTTAGGGATGACTTACAGGTTACACACTGACTTACAAACAACTGATTAACATTATGTAGAGTATCAATAAAGTGACTTACCACGACAGGGTGACATTGACTTACGGACGATAAAATAACATCAACAAGACTTTAAAAAAAACTACTCTTATGGGTGACTTACGTGCCACTCTTAGCAGGACGGCGTTAGAGTGGCCGTCCCCTTCAATGTTCGAGGCCAGGCAGGTGTAGAGACCCGCGTCCTCCTTACGAACAGGTGTGACGACCAGCGAGGCGTTGTCCCTCCTCCACCGACGACCCCCAAGCATCACCACACGACCCTGGGGAGGAGGAGGAGGAGGAGGAGAAAGGAGGAAGGAGGAAGGAAAAGGGAGACGAAGGAGAGAAGGAAGGAAGGAATAGTGAGAGGAAGGAAGGAGGAAAAGGTAGAGGAAGGAAAAGGGAGAGGAAAGAGGTTGGAGGAGGAAAAGGGAGAGGAAGGAGGGAGGAAAAGGGAGAGGAAGGAAGGAGGAAAAAGGAGAGGAAGGAAGGAGGAAAAGGGAAGAAAGGTAGGAGGGGAAGGAAGGAGGGAAAAAGGATATGTACAGATAAGGATGATTGTTCGAGAGAGAGAGAGAGAGAGAGAGAGAGAGAGAGAGAGAGAGAGAGAGAGAGAGAGAGAGAGAGAGAGAGAGAGAGAGAGAGAGAGAGAGAGAGAGAGAGTCATTAATATTCTCATTAGTTATAAAGTTATGACAATCCTCTTGAACATAACATTGCATATTCTATTTCACTTATATATTCTATTTGAACAGAATATAAACCTTAAGTAATTTGTTGTACTTCATTTTTTTTTAAAGTTTTATTTTAATCAAGAAATTTGTAAAAAAAAAGTAATTATCTTATTTTGATTTTGAGTTTGTTTTCGTATTTTTATTGTTTTTTTTATTAATATCACATTATACAAATAAATAAATAAATTAATAGATACGTAAATCAATCACTATATAAATGAATAGGTACATGCGTAGATTAATAAGTAATTAGATGAAAACATAAGTACGAAAATTAATAAATAATTAGATATATTCGTACATAAATAAATGAATAAATCACAGTATGAATGATTAATATTTTTCCCTTACATTATATTACACTCGTTGTCGCTTTGATCATAATGAATAATGCAACAACGTGAAAGACAATGTGTGTGTGTGTGTGTGTGTGTGTGTGTGTGTGTGTGTGTGTGTGTGTGTGTGTGTGTGTTGATTAATCGATAATTTACAAATCAGTTAATTGGATAAAAATGATAAACGAGAAAAAAAAATATATATACATGACCCAAATATGATCCTCTCCTCTTGGCCCGCATCGTATGGAATCATTATATATTTGATTATTTTTTAGTAGTAATTAATGTAATGATGTCATGAAATATTGGAAAAAAAACTGAATAATGAAAAGATTCCAATATATTAATTTTGAACTTCCTTTTAATGCTGATTCATCATTTTTTATTTCCTTCATGGCCGTCAGGGAAACAGGAAACACTTTATGACCCTTAGTGTTATGGGGGGGGAGGGGGGAGAGCGAGCTCACCCCCCCACCACCAGATTGGGAACAAACAAACAAACAAACACAACAGTTGAAAATTCGGTAACTTTTCATGTCAGTCAATCAGTGAGAACAAGCAAACAAGCAAACAAAAGTTGAATTAGCGATACTTTTTGCATGTCAAACAATCGATTTCAACAAACAAGCGTAAAAAAATGTCAGCTAATCACAAGAAAACAAGAAAATAACATAAAAGCAAGATAATAACAAGATTACAAAAAAATTACAAGAAAATAACAAGAAAACAAGAACATAACAAGAAAGAATCAATCCTTCCCTAACCTAACCCAACCCTAACCCACTAACCCAACCTAACCCAACCTAACCCAACCTAACCTAACCTAACCTAACCTAACCTAACCTAACCTAACCTAACCTAACTTAACTTTCCCTAACTTTCCCTTCCTTAAATCAATGCACGAAGGAATTATAAGCAAGCAAAAAACACCCCTTGAAGAAGCCAGAGAAGCACCGTGGCACAGCGCCCAACCCTCGCTGCTAGAATCAAGGACTCCAACTTCCTTAATTACTCAACAAATCAACTCTGAGAAGTGTGCTGGTGCTGGGGGACGCCTTAACTACCTTAACTAGTTTGCAGAGCGACCCCGACCTGCACGAGGCTTCACTGTGGGTCACTAGCTAAAGGGAAACCTCAAAGACGATGGTGTGTGTGTGTAAAGTGTGTGTGTGTGTGTGTACGTGTGTGTGGCGATCCTCCCTTGTTTTCCCTCACGTGTAGGAGGAAGGAAAGAAAGGAAGGAATGAATGTTTAAAGGAGGTAGAAGTGGGAATACATGTCAAGGTAAAGACTTGTTTATCTGGTGATGTTCTTCTTTAACTCCTGTACTTGTGAAGGAAGGAAGGAGGAAGGAGGAAGGAGGAAAGGTATCTAAGAATGAGGGAGAGGGAAGAAGGAAGGAGAGATCAGGGTATGCAAGAATGAAGAAGAGTGAGGGAGGGAGGGAGGACAATGGTATGTGAGAAGTGAAGGAGAGAGAGCGAGGTAGTAGTGAAAAGTAAGAAAAAGGAAGAACGAAGGGAGGAATGAAGAAGAGAGAAACAAGGATATGATCGAAGGGAGAGGGAACGAAACGAAACAATACTAAAAGCATCGATAAATAAAACCAAGTCACACAGTAGAGAAAAGACAGAGAAAACGAGGTAGCGGTAAAGAAGAAAATAGGAGGAGGAGGAGGAGGAGGTAGAGGGAAATAAAACACAGGGAAACAGAAGGAAACAAGTGATAATAAGTGTATGTACCTGAGACGTGTTAAGGAAAACAAGTTAGTTATCCCATCACACAGGTAAGCGGCTGGCTAATTACCTACAAGCTGACTTACTTTTGTTCTCAGAGAAGTAATCAGTGTGTGTAATCTGGAGGCGCCGGTGAAATATTGTACCCTGGAAATGCGCCAGAAGGAAGTCGACTATGTAACGCAGATCTAGAGAACGCAGTGGTGTGGTGGTGGTGGTGGTGGTGGTGGTGGTGGTGGTGGTGGTGGTGGTGGGGGGTGGTGGTGGTGTGGTGGTGGTGGTGGTGGTTTCTATTTCCAGGTTATGTTGTGGTGTTTGGTATATTCTAGATTGTTTTATTTATATTTTTGTATGTATATATATATTTGTTCATTTATTTATATAGTTCGTTAGTTAATCAGTCAGTCAGTCAGTCAGTCAGTCAATTAGTCAGCCAGTCAATTAGTTAGTCTATATATTTATTTACTTTTGTATGTGTATATATTTATTAACCAAAAAATAGGAGGTTTTATTCATATGAAATTCTTAACACCAAGTCGAGATTATGAATACAAATTTACGTAAAAATATGGTGCGAGTCTACGGTTCTGTTTGCTTAACTTACGATGATTATACCCGCTTTACGTAGCTCTAAATGGAAGGCAAACGTTGCGTGTGAACTACAGCGACAAAACACCTAAGTAAGGATGATGTCCGTAGCCGAGGTCTGATATCAAGTCGACGCTCGGGAGTGGTAACAAAACGTCGACATTCCCAGCGAGAGAAAGGAAGGAAAACACTTGTAACATTATACTTTGTGAGTGTAAAACGAGGGAGTCAGTGAGGACAAGGATGGTTCATGAATACTGAGAAACAAGGAGAGAAAGTAAATAGTGGTAGAATAGTAATAATAATGATAATAATAATAATAATAAACATATTCAACATTTCCTTAAAAAAAACAATATTATTAATGTAAATCACAAAAACAAAAATCTAAATAAATCAGAGGTAAAAAAAATGAAGGCAAGTACAAATAGATGAAAATAATAATAATAATAAAAAAAAAAACTGCGATAGTGATTTATAAATGAAACAATTATTCGTCTTAACGCTCCACAAACCTATAATTAGCCAGTATATAATTAATGCTTAGTAGTAATTAACGATGCAGTACCTGTCAATCACCTTAGAACACCTGTCATTATATAATCAATTACCTATATGATAATTAGCGTTTCTCAGTTCTCTATAGTATTCAGTTTCTATTCAATACTTACTAATACTCAAAATACTATATAACATTTAAGTAATAGGTAGAAAACACTTAATAGTCAACGATACTTAAAGAAAACACTTCACATTACGTATAATTTGAAAGTACTTAATTAACACTGTGTACTTTATATAAAAAAAAGAAACAAGTAGAAAAAAAAGTAGAAAATAAAAACTATAAGACGTAAGTGCAAAAAAAAAAAAAAAAAAAATAGACGCTGTGTAAAAAAAAATATAATAAATAAATAAATAAACAGGAATTACAAAAAAAAACAAAAAAAAACAAACAGGAATTACCAAAAAAACGAAAATAAACAGGAATTACAGCAGGAACAAAATAGATCCCAGTGGTACCTTTCCAATACCTGTAATTACCTGACCACATGTTTACCTGTGCTATACCATTAATTAACCTAGTACTTACATTATGCAGCCAGGTGATGTTGTAGGCAGGTGGATCAGCTCTCACAGAACACAGGAAACTCACACTGCGTCCCTCCATTACCTCCCTTCCTCCACCTCCTCCTCCACTCCTCCTTCCTCCCTCCACAATAAGTGTTGCTTCGGGTACGTCTGCCAAGGATGAAAACAAAGATGTAAAGATATGGAAAAATGGAGGAAAAGGAGAGATGTTTTATAAAGAAATGGAGAGATGATTTGGAGAGAAGATATGTTAAGGAAAGAGAGATGGAAGGAAGACTGGAGGGATACTGAAGGAGGAAAGAAGGGAGGAAGAGCAAATATGAGGAAAGAAAATCATATGAAAGAAATGGAGGAAGAATATGAGAGAGAGAGAGAGAGAGAGAGAGAGAGAGAGAGAGAGAGAGAGAGAGAGAGAGAGAGAGAGAGAGAGAGAGAGAGAGAGAGAGAGAGAGAGAGAATACATGTTTTTTTCTTGCTACATCAATCTTGACAATTACAGAAACACAGACATAGAGATTGCAAGAAGTTGTGTCTGTTTGTAGTTGCATCCATTAGCAAAGTGGCTGTGTGCGTTAGTGTGTGTGTGTGTGTGTGTGTGGTGTGTGTGTGGTGTGTGTGTGTGTGTGTGTGTGTGTGTGTGTGTGTGTGTGTGTGTGTGTGTGTGTGTACCAGTGTGCGTGCCTTCATTGTCATAAACTTTGTGAAAATTGTATTCTAGTCATCGGGTGAAAAAAAAAAGAAAAATAGAGAAAATTACTCAACTCAAAAAAAAAAAGAATAGACGGATTAAAAAAAAACTGTATTCTGTATTTATTTTCCTCCAATCAGTATGCGGTAAAAATAATATATATTTAGCCTGGATTCTTTCTATCACGATTCCCGACCTTTTACGCTCCAATTCTTTCCACAAATAAAGCCGAGGAATATTTGGTAAGTGAACTTCGAGTCTAAATTGTCTAAAGCTTCACTATTTCTTTTTATATTCAAATTTATATATATATGATTTTTTATTTATTTTTTATTATTATACCGGATTTTTGGTTTTGTTTAGAATTATATGTATTTTTTTGTTCTCTCTCTCTCTCTCTCTCTCTCTCTCTCTCTCTCTCTCTCTCTCTCCTCTCTCTCTCCTCTCTCTCTCTCTCTCTCTCTCTCTCTCTCTCTCTCTCTCTCTCTCTCCAATTATAGCCTGAATCCTCTTTACCTGTCACCTTTAAGACGGAAGGAAGATGGAGGTAAACTGCTTTACCTTTTCTCTTCCTCTCATCTCTCCTTCCTAACTCTCTCCTTTATCTCCTCCTCCCCTTCCCTTCATTGCTTAGTCTCTCTCTCTCTCTCTCTCTCTCTCTCTCTCTCTCTCTCTCTCTCTCTCTCTCTCTCTCTCTCTCTCTCTCTCTCTCTCTCTCTCTCTCTCTCTCTCTCTCTCTCTCTCTTCCCTACCTGCCTTTCCTCCCTTCCTCAGTCATCTCTCATTCTCGCTCTCCTTCACTTCAACTAATTCTTTATCCAGGCGTGTCATTCAAAAGGAGGAGGAGGAGGAGGAGGAGGAGGAGGGAGGAGGGAGGAGGAGGAGGATAGCGAGGTATTTATGGGACAATATTGCTCTGGTGTTGGTGTCCTTTCGTGTCGCCGGCGTGAGGGTGTTGGATGTTCTTTGCAGTGTTGTGTTGAAGGTAAAAGGGGTGAATGATGTAAGGTGGAAGGCGCCTCGTAGCTCGTCTTGGCCCGGTGTTAAGTGGTGCTCGGGGCAGGAACGTAACGGAATGACGACCAATGAGTTGCAGAAAGGAGTGGAAAGTGTGATGGTTTTAGTGTTAGTTTTTTAGTTCTCGTGCTGATTTTTTTAAAGATTTTTTTCTTCTTCTAGTTTGTTGTGGATGATGTTTTGGTTTTCAGTCTTAGTGTTTTGTGTTTGTAACGGGATGACAAAAAACATTGTAATAGAAAACAGTGGGTAAGTGTTGATGTTTTACTTTATATATTTTGAGCTCCTTAGTGCAATTTTTTTTTTATGTATGATTTTTCTAATATCATTCTTATTTTCAGTCCAAGTTTTATTTTGATTTCAGTCTTCAAGTAGGTTTTGTTTAGGATTTTCATTCATTTATATATTTTTTTTATATTAGAAGAGTTGGTGAGAATTGATGTTCGATGTTTCTTTACACATTATTTTTTTTCTTCAGGTAAATGGAAGAAGGTCTGGCTTTAAGAATACAACCCAATAAACACCATCATATAAAACAAGAAGAAGAAGAAAAGACAAGGTAAATGCATATGTTTTCATTGTTATTTCTACTCATTACGTTATTCTAGTATTTTTTTTAACACAATTTTCACTCCTATTCTTTGTCGTGTGTTTGGAATGTAATAAACTAACCACATATTAAGAAAGCAAAGATGTTACGTATATTTTTGTTCTCACTTTCTGCTTCTGCTTTGATAACGAGTGGTTTAATGAGTGGTTTAACGAGTGGTTCCTGTACGTGGGTGAAGAGTTCCTGGTCAAGTTAGTGGTTTTAGTTAAGAAAGACCTTGAAGAATGCAATTAAAAGTGTAAAAACGACTCAATATTAACTACTTTTTCTGAATATGTCTCTTTCTACATTCTTATTCTCAGCAATGCATTCTATTATTTCCTCTTCTGGCAAACTGCATTCTCCTCCTCCTCCTCCTCCTCCTCCTCCTCCTCCTCCTCCTCCTCCTCCTCAATGCTGCCACAACTTCACACACATGAGAAGAAAAAGTTACTTCTCGTCTCTTCAGCAGCAAACTTCAACAATGTCCTACTTTTTGCAGCTCTTCTTATCAATTTTTCTTCTCTCTCTCTCTCTCTCTCTCTCTCTCTCTCTCTCTCTCTCTCTCTCTCTCTCTCTCTCTCTCTCTCTCTCTCTCGCACGTCTTGTCACTTCTTTTTCCCGCTTAAACTTTGAATACTCTTCCGTGATTCACTCGATTTTACGAACCTTGTATCAGTTTATTTTAGACGAGTGTGTGCATAAAAGTTTTTCGGATGGACCGTTTTCTTTGGTCATTGGAAGAAAACGGAGAATGGAAACTTGGATTCATACACACGATACAACTCCTTTTAGGGGAAAAAGTTATGGATTGATTATTGCAAACCGTTTGGAATGCACTTCTAGACTTACTTTTACGTCCTTATACATCATTTTTATGTATATATTTATTACTTTTACGGGAAATGTGATAATTATTAAAGAAAACGGAACCTCCCATCCCGTTTTCTATATGTCGTTAATTGGGGAAACACCTGCATTTAGTGATTTGAATTTTTTTGTTCTATTTCGATGTGATATTTTAGGGGAATTGAGTTGGTTTGCAGAACGACTCGAATGTTTGGTGTTGACAAGTTTGTATGTCATGTAGGGAAGGTTATTGATGTGTCAGGTGCATGCTACACACCCACTCTCTCTCTCTCTCTCTCTCTCTCTCTCTCTCTCTCTCTCTCTCTCTCTCTCTCTCTCTCTCTCTCTCTCTCTCTCTCTCTCTCTCTCTCTCTCTCACTACTCACAATACATGGTTATCTTGGTGGAGGCGTCTGTTATGTTTTCCCTCCCGTGGCTTCGTTCTGGGTCCTGTGAGGTGAGGCGACAGGTGAGCTGGGCGTTCCTGTGTTCCTCCCTAAGATCACTCAGAGTCACCTGGAGGGAGGAGGAAAGGGATGGTATAGGTGAGGTGATGGTGAGGTGATGGTGTGTGTATGTGGGTGGGATGGAGGGAAGTTAGTGAGGAGGGAAGGTGTAGGGGAGGATATGGTGAGGTGATGGTGTGTGTATGTGGGATGGAGGGAAGGTAGTGAGGAGGGAAGGTAGAGATGAGGTGAGTGTGGTGATGTAGATTGGTAGATAGTGAGGGAGTGAGGGAAGGAAGGTGGGAGTAAATATCTCATCTATTTTTTTATATAAGAAAAAAATAAGCTTATTAGACAGTATTCAATTTTTTATTCTATGCATATATATTTAGTTGATATTTTCGTTAATGTAGAAAAAAATAGAAGCAGCACGTGTTCAGTAATTCGTATTGCTATAAATGGTGTTGAATTTATTTTGAATTGAATTTTGATTTGCAAAAATTGAAACCTCTGAAAACTAGTAATTGTCAATATGAATAGGATGGATATAAATGATATTTCCTTCGACCATAAATATAAAAAGAAAAATTGTTGCCATGAAAAACTAAAAAAAAATAGTGATGAATAAAAAGGGGAAATTTGTATTATAGGCCTATCAACTTTTCATATTAGAGTGAAGTCACATTATTCCTACCCATCACTGTCTTCCTATGACATTGTATTTTAAATCTTACATCTCTCTCTCTCTCTCTCTCTCTCTCTCTCTCTCTCTCTCTCCTCTCTCGTCTCTCTCTCTCTCTCTCTCCTCTCTCTCTCTCTCCCTCTCTCTCTCTCTCTCTCTCTCTCTCCCTCTCCCTCTCCCTCCCTCACCCCTTACCCACCTTCATTCATCATCCATAACCCTTTACTTCCAACCTCCACCCTCCCTTACCTGTCCTTCACCTGTCACCTGTCTACCTGTCCTCACCTGCCCTTCTCACCTGGTTTATAGCGACTCCCTTCTCCGCTGAGGCCCATGTTGCGTCCACCACCTCGCCCTCCAGCAGCCACACAAGACTCATTACCTCGGCGGATCCTGAAGGAGACGCAGGAGTTAAAAGAAATCCATTACCAATATATTTTTAACGTCAGTGGATATAATTCAGATTAAGAAAGATGGTGTTAGAAAAAGACGATTGCTAATATATTTTTTTACATCAATGGGTGGAATTTAAATTAAGAAAAATGAAGGTGTTAGGAAAAAGTCTATTGCCAAATTATTTTCTTACGTCAATAGGTAGTCTTTTGATTAAGAATGTGGATGGAAATAGACCTCTCTCGCTTTCATATTCTCTACACCTCCTGACCTGACGGCGAGGCTGCAGGAGGGTTGAAGGGAAACTCAGGAAAACTCACGAAAAATAATCAGGGAGACTTTAGAACATTCAGGGAACGTTATGAAAATCCAGGAAACATTAGGGAAATTCTGATAACTTCTAGAAAACACTAACAATTTAAAGAAAAACAGGAAAAGTCAGATACACATTACAAAGGGAAAGGAAATTATGTTAAAAATAATATATAACTTAAGGAAAAATCTAATGGAATCAAAGGGAAAAAAAAGGTTAGTAAGGGAATTAAAGAACCACAATGCACTTAGGGGAACTTCACAAATCTAAGGGGAAGGTAAGAAAAAAAGGGGAGATGCAAAAGAGAAAAACCTAGACAAATACTAAGAGGGTAAACTAAGGGGTGTCTGGGGGGGGAGGGTAAGAGTAAGGGGAGTATAAGACAACATGCTTTAGGTAAACTGAGGGGAATTTGAGGAGAAAATAGAAATAAAACAGTAAGTAGAGAGGAGGAAGCAGTGAAAAACAGAGATAAGGAATGCCAGGGGAGGAGAGAGAGAAGAGAGAGTGAGTGGAGAGAGTGGGGGGAGAGGGTGAGGGGAGAGGGATGAGTGTCAGTGTACAAAACTCGTCCCAAGGGAGGAGGTGGCAAGCAAAACATGAGATGGTGTTATGTTATCAGTCAGTGCAGGCGAGGGTAACACTACTACTGAAGGAGGAGGAGGAGGAGGAGGAGGAGGAGGAGGAGGAGGAGGAGGAGGACGACGACGACGACGAGGAGGACGAGGACTACTACTACTACTACTACACGTATAAGAGATAACGGAAGAATAGTACAGGAAAAACGTAGGAGGTATGTAAACAAGATGAGGAGGAGGAGGAGGAGAAGGAGGAGGAGGAGGAGGAGGTGGTACAAATTGGTAGTAAAAAATGAAGAGGAGGAGGAAAAAAGAAATTAGAAAAACATAGAGCATAGGAGTAGAAGGGAAATGGAAAGGAGGAAGAGATGAATGATAAAGAAGAGGAGGAGAAGAATAAAGAAAAAAATCTAAAAAGAGAAAGAAAAAGAAAGATCATGAAAGAAAATGGAGGAGAGACAGGAGGAGGAGGAGGAGGAGGAGAATAAAAGAAAAATAGATATTTATGATGTATTTTCATATGTAAAAGAGAATCGTGGATAGAGAGATGCTAACCTCCTCTCTCTCTCTCTCTCTCTCTCTCTCTCTCTCTCTCTCTCTCTCCTCTCTCTCTCTCTCTCTCTCTCTCTCTCTCTCTCCCTCTCCCTCTCCCTTTTGTCTAACGTCCTTCTCTTTACCTTTTTTTCCTCTCCAAATTCGTCTCTCCATTTTTACCTCTTACCTCCCTCCTCCTCCTCTTCTCTCTCCCTCCCTCCCCTCTTTCCTCTCTCCATCTTCCTCTCCTTTCATTTTTTCTCTCCATTTACCTCTTCATTCCTTTTCATGTTTCCTCTTTTTTCTGTAACTGTTTTCTCTCTCTCTCTCTCTCTCTCTCTCTCTCTCTCTCTCTCTCTCTCTCTCTCTCTCTCTCTCTCTCTCTCTCTCTCTCCTCTCTGCTGTTAAAAAAATGGATAACAATGTGTGTTTTATCTTGAGAGAGAGAGAGAGAGAGAGAGAGAGAGAGAGAGAGAGAGAGAGAGAGAGAGAGAGAGAGAGAGAGAGAGAGAGAGAGAGAGAGAGAGAGAGAGAGAGAGAGAGAGAGAGAGAGAGAGAGTTAGAGAGAGTTAATGAGATGAATTTGTCCTGAATCTCCTTTGTTCATAAAAGAAGAATTTATTGCAAGACACTGGATGCACATTATTATTATTATTATTATTATTATTATTATTATTATTATTATTATTATCATTATTATCATCATTATCATTATCATTATTATTATCATTACTGCTGTTGTTTGCAAGCTGTCTATACCTCTCTCTCTCTCTCTCTCTCTCTCTCTCTCTCTCTCTCTCTCTCTCTCTCTCTCTCTCTCTCTCTCTCTCTCTCTCTCTCTCTCTCTCTCTCTCATCACTCTTTTAAAAGTTATCTCTACTGAATTCCAATTAGTACTTCCACACCATTGGTACTGATTTAGGGTGATCCATTGTTTTGCAGGGTGAGGGAAGGCGGGGAGGGCAGGGTGAGGGGTGAGAGGTGAAGTGAGAGAGGGAGAAAATAGGGTGAGAAGAGTGTGAAGGCTGAGGGAGAGGTGAGTGATGTAGGGTGAAAGAAGATGAGTTAGGGTGAGCAGTAGAATTTTTAGGGTGAGAATTAGGTGGTTTAGGGTGACAGAATTTGGGTGTGTGTTTGATTTTTTTTTTCTTTCTTACTTTCTCTATTTCTTTCTCATTTTATTATTATTTTATTCATTTATTCATTCATTAAATCTGTTTCTTTTTCTGTTTCTTTGTCTTTCTTTTTTTCCTTCTGGTTTTTCTTTCTTTCTCTCTTTCTTTCTTTCTTTCTTTCTTCGTTATTAACATCATTTATACATCTGTAAGTCAAGGTTGAGAGAGAGAGAGAGAGAGAGAGAGAGAGAGAGAGAGAGAGAGAGAGAGAGAGAGAGAGAGAGAGAGAGAGAGAGAGAGAGAGAGAGAGAGTAAATGGGATTGGGGAGAGTTGATATAGTATTCATGACCATAAATTTCATGTCTTTTATTTATTTATTTATTTTCTTTTTCCTTTTTTCATTTATTTATTTATTTATTATTATTTTTTTGTTGCAATTACCATTTCTAGGTCGGTTGTGGATGTGTTATTTCCTTTTTATTTATTATTATTATTATTATTATTATTATTATTATTATTATCATCTTTGTCTCATCTTTCTTTCTTTCCCTTTTCTCTTTAACTCTCCTTTGTCATTTTACAGCCTCTCTATATCCCTCCTCCTCCTCCTCCTCCTCCTCCTCCTCCTCCTCCTCCTCCTCCTCCTCCTCCTCCTCCTCCTCCTCCTCGTGTACCCATTCCTCCATCTTCCCTCTCACCTTCCTCTCCTTCCCTTCTCTTTCTCTCCTACTTCTCTCCTACTCAATATCCTCTTTTCCTCCTTCAATGACGCTTCTTTCCTCCTCCTCCTCCTCCTCCTCCTCCTCCTCCTCCTCCTCCTCCTCCTCCTCCTCCTCCTCCTCCTCCTCCTCCTCCTCCTCCTTACCATTGGGTCTCCGTTAGGGTGAAGAGGCAGCTATAGGGAAGGATCATCAGGCTTACGGTAAACTACTCTATTGTCGTTTCAATGTCCCAAGTGGTAGTCCTTGACGGGGTAATGGACTGCTCTCTACGACTACTTGGGCTGGAATTGGGCTAGATATGAACTGGAATTTGGGCTGGATATTGGGCTGGATTTGGGGATGATTTTGAGTGGGTGCTGAGCTGGATTTTGGGCTATTTAGGATTACAAGACTGATTAGATAGGTAGGTAGATAGACACACACACACACACACACACACACACACACACACACACACACACACACACATACACACACACTAAAACTAACCTTAGCTATTTATCCGAATTCAAGGTCAAACAGGTCAGATCAAATGAGGTCAGGTCAGGTCAGGTCAGCTTAGGTCACATTTAAGGGGAATTATGATCCTAATTTGCTATTGGACGAGCGGGAGTCAAGGGTGAGAGGATTAGCCAATAAGGTTAAGTTATGCTGTCCTAAAGGCGCTCTGATTGGATGAGGCCACGGCATGATAGATGAAGAGAGAGAGAGAGAGAGAGAGAGAGAGAGAGAGAGAGAGAGAGAGAGAGAGAGAGAGAGAGAGAGAGAGAGAGAGAGAGAGAGAGGAGAGAGAGGGAGAGAGGATATACATAAAGACAGACAGACAGACAAACAAACAGATATACAAACAAAACTGCCCTTAAGTCAATATATGAAAACTTTATTTAACCTTCTTTCCTTCATATCTTAACATTTACCTTCATCATCTCTTCCCTTCCTTACCTCACCTTGTTTCCCTTACCTAAAATCATCTCCAACTCACCTGTCCAAGTTTCCCTCACTCAGGTACCTTAATTACCTTTACTAACCTTTCATACTTTTTTCCCCAAATTTTCAACCTTTAGTTTCCTTCTTTACATCCTTTACCTTACCTGCTATTACCTGTACACGGCCTTACCCTTAGAATTACAAAGAAACATTACGTCTTTATTTCCTAGTTATCACCCTTAGTTTCTCTCCTTCTTACATCCCTTACCTTACCTGCTATTACCTATCCATATTTCCCTTACAATTACAAGGAAACTCAGTAAACTTTCGTCTTTTTTTCATAATTTTCATCTCTTAGTTTTCTCTCTTCCTTACATCCCTTACCTTACCTCGTTTTACCTATCCATATTACCTTAAGAATCACAAATAAACTCAGTCTCTTTTTTCCTCTTACCTCTGTCCTACCTTTTCCTCCTCTGCCTCAACCTCTCTGTAACATGTGATAAGAGTTTGTATTTACCGTGATTGGCTTGGCAGGCGAGGTCAAGAGACGAACCTTCTTGTAACGGCCCGACTGTCCTGCCCTCTAGCGGCCGTCCCAACCCATCCGTCAAGACCACCTCCCATACACGATCTGTGCAAAAAATATAGAAATGGAATGAATAAGAGATTGGATGAGTGAGTGAATGACTTGTCCATTTTGTTTTCTATATGGTAGTTATTCATATTATTCTAAAACAGTTAGGTAGAAAACCTGTATAGATTAATTGATGTATGAATGAACAAATGAGAAAATGTGGAAAATCTCGTAGTAATAAATAAACATACGAATACAAAGGTAAATAATCAGGTTTTCACGCGTTTCATCGGAGTCACAAATGAAGGATGACAATAGTAAATAAATTAGTAAAGGTGTACAGGAATAACAAGGACAATGAGAAAGTTAATGAGTAAAAAGACGAGTAAATAAAGATGTTTGTGTGTCATTAAAACTTGCATACAGATTACTGGAAGGACAAGGAAATGTTAATCAAAAGGAATAGATAAAGAAATAATCCAATACACAAGAGAATGATATATAAACAAAGAAACAGAACGTACAGAAATAAAGATAAACATATAACCAAGTAAATAAGGAAATAGTGAAACAAACAAATAGAAAAAAACAAGGAACTAGAAAATAATGAGATAAACATATATTCTTTTTTAATAGAATCGTGATGACGAGGCTGTGGGAGTAACCTGATGACGAGGCTGTGGGAGTAACCTGATGACGAGGCCGTGAGAGTTACGAGATGACGATACGATGAACGAGTGTCCGATACGATACGATTAACGAGTGTCCGATACGATACGATGAACGAGTGTCCGATACGATACGATTAGCGAGTGTCCGATACGATACGATTAGCGAGTGTCCGATACGATACGATTAGCGAGTGTCCGATACGATACGATTAGCGAGTGTCCGATACGATACGATTAGC
>JAPQNM010001708.1:0-7500 GCA_029783475.1 Metacarcinus magister | reverse complement strand
ACTTTTTTTAAAAATTACTTTCTTCCTCATTTTCTCGAAAGCTATTAGAGATATTGGAAATATCATTGCAGCATCTGATACACCTAATTCAATTGTACAACTGATATGATGAATATTTGTTCTATGACTAATAATTACGCAGTAAAATTAAACTTTATATTTATATAAAAACATGACTTTCCTTCTCATTTTCCCGAAAGCTATTAGAGATATTGGAAATATCATTGCAGCATCTGATAGACCTAATTAAACTGTAGAACTGTAATTATGAATATTTGTTCTATGACTCATAATTACGCAGTAAAATAAAACTTTATATCTATATAAAAACATGACTTTCCTCCTCATTTTCTCGAAAGCTATTAGAGATATTGGAAATATCATTGCAGCATCTGATGGACCAAATTAAACTGTACAACAGATATTATGAATATTTGTTGTATGACTAATAATTACGCAGTAAAATGAAACTTAATATTTATATAAAAACATGACTTTCCTCCTCATTTTCTCGAAAGCTATTAGAGATATTGGAAATATCATTGCAGCATCTGATATACCTAATTAAATTGTACAACTGATATTATGAATATTTGTTGTATGACTAATAATTACGCAGTAAAATTAAACTTTATATTTATATAAAAACATGACTTCCTTCTCATTTTCCTGAAAGCTATTAGAGATATTGGAAATATCATTGCAGCATCTGATAGACCTAATTAAACTGTACAACTGTAATTATGAATATTTGTTCTATGACTCATAATTACGCAGTAAAATGAAACTTAATATTTATATAAAAACATGACTTTCCTCCTCATTTTCTCGAAAGCTATTAGAGATATTGGAAATATCATTGCAGCATCTGATACACCTAATTAAATTGTACAAGTGATATTATGAATATTTTTTCTATGACTAATAATTACGCAGTAAAATTAAACTTTATATTTATATAAAAACATGACTTCCTTCTCATTTTCCCGAAAGCTATTAGAGATATTGGAAATATCATTGCAGCATCTGATAGACCTAATTAAACTGTACAACTGTAATTATGAATATTTGTTCTATGACTCATAATAACGCAGTAAAATGAAACTTAATATATATATAAAAACATGACTTTCCTCCTCATTTTCTCGAAAGCTATTAGATATATTGGAAATATCATTGCAGCATCTGATACACCTAATTCAATTGTACAACTGATATTATGAATATTTGTTCTATGACTAATAATTACGCAGTAAAATTAAACTTTATATTTATATAAAACATGACTTTCCTTCTCATTTTCCCGAAAGCTATTAGAGATATTGGAAATATCATTGCAGCATCTGATAGACCTAATTAAACTGTACAACTGTAATTATGAATATTTGTTCTATGACTCATAATTACGCAGTAAAATAAAACTATATATATATATAAAAACATGATTTTCCTCCTCATTTTCTCGAAAGCTATTAGAGATATTGGAAATATCATTGCAGCATCTGATGGACCAAATTAAACTGTACAACTGATATTATGAATATTTGTTGTATGACTAATAATTACGCAGTAAAATGAAACTTAATATTTATATAAAAACATGACTTTCCTCCTCATTTTCTCGAAAGCTATTAGAGATATTGGAAATATCATTGCAGCATCTGATATACCTAATTAAATTGTACAACTGATATTATGAATATTTGTTCTATGACTAATAATTACGCAGTAAAATTAAACTTTATATTTATATAAAAATATGACTTCCTTCTCATTTTCCTGAAAGCTATTAGAGATATTGGAAATATCATTGCAGCATCTGATAGACCTAATTAAACTGTACAACTGTAATTATGAATATTTGTTCTATGACTCATAATTACGCAGTAAAATGAAACTTAATATTTATATAAAAACATGACTTTCCTCCTCATTTTCTCGAAAGCTATTAGAGATATTGGAAATATCATTGCAGCATCTGATACACCTAATTAAATTGTACAACTAATATTATGAATATTTTTTCTATGACTAATAATTACGCAGTAAAATTTAACTTTATATTTATATAAAAACATGACTTTCCTTCTCATTTTCCCGAAAGCTATTAGAGATATTGGAAATATCATTGCAGCATCTAATAGACCTAATTAAACTTTACAACTGTAATTATGAATATTTGTTCTATGACTCATAATTACGCAGTAAAATAAAACTTTATATTTATATAAAAAACATGACTTTCCTCCTCATATTCTCGAAAGCTGTTAGAGATATTGGAAATATCATTGCAGCATCTGATGGACCAAATTAAACTGTACAACTGATATTATGAATATTTGTTGTATGACTAATAATTACGCAGTAAAATGAAACTTAATATTTATATAAAAACATGACTTTCCTCCTCATTTTCTCGAAAGCTATTAGAGATATTGGAAATATCATTGCAGCATCTGATATACCTAATTAAATTGTACAATTGATATTATGAATATTTGTTCTATGACTAATAATTACGCAGTAAAATTAAACTTTATATTTATATAAAAACATGACTTCCTTCTCATTTTCCCGAAAGCTATTAGAGATATTGGAAATATCATTGCAGCATCTGATAGACCTAATTAAACTGTACAACTGTAATTATGAATATTTGTTCTATGACTCATAATTACGCAGTAAAATGAAACTTAATATTTATATAAAAACATGACTTTCCTCCTCATTTTCTCGAAAGCTATTAGAGATATTGGAAATATCATTACAGAATCTGATGGACCTAATTAAAATCTACTACTGTCATTATGAATATTTGCTCTAGTACTAATATATACTGAATTTTACTTTTTTTAAAATTACTTTCTTCCTCATTTTCTCGAAAGCTATTAGAGATATTGGAAATATCATTGCAGCATCTGATACACCTAATTCAACTGTACAACTGTCATTATGAATATTTTTTCTATGACTAATAATTTGCAGTAAAATAAAACCGTATAATTATATAAAAACACGACTTTCCTCCTCATTTTCTCGAAAGATATTAGAGATATTGGAAATATCATTACAGAATCTGATAGACCTAATTAAGATCTACTACTGTCATTATGAATATTTGCTCTAGTACTAATATATACTGAATTTTACTTTTTTTAAAATTACTTTCTTCCTCATTTTCTCGAAAGCTATTAGAGATATTGAAAATATCATTGCATCATCTGATACACCTAATTCAACTGTACAACAGTCATTATGAATATTATTTCTACAACTAATAATTACGCAGTAAAATAAAACCGTATATTTATATAAAAACATGACTTTCGTCCTCATTTTCTCGAAAGCTATTAGATATTGGAAATATCATTGCAGCATTTGATACACCTAATTAAACTGTAAAACTGTCATTATGAATATTTGTTCTATGACTAATAATTATGCAGTAAAATGAAACTTAATATTTATATAAAAACATGACTTTCCTCCTCATTTTCTCGAAAGCTATTAGCGATATTTTAAATATCATTACAGCATCTGATAAACCTAATTAAATTGTACAACTGATATTATGAATATTTGTTCTATGACTAATAATTACGCAGTAAAATTAAACTTTATATTTATATAAAAACATGACTTTCCTTCTCATTTTCCCGAAAGCTATTAGAGATATTGGAAATATCATTGCAGCATCTGATAGACCTAATTCAACTGTACAACTGTAATTATGAATATTTGTTCTATGACTCATAATTACGCAGTAAAATAAAACTTTATATTTATATAAAAACATGAATTTCCTCCTCATTTTCTCGAAAGCTATTAGAGATATTGGAAATATCATTGCAGCATCTGATGGACCAAATTAAACTGTACAACTGATATTATGAATATTTGTTGTATGCCTAATATTTACGCAGTAAAATGAAACTTAATATTTATATAAAAACATGACTTTCCTCCTCATTTTCTCGAAAGCTATTAGAGATATTGGAAATATCATTGCAGCATCTGATATACCTAATTGAATTGTACAACTGATATTATGAATATTTGTTGTATGACTAATAATTACGCAGTAAAATTAAACTTTATATTTATATAAAAACATGACTTCCTTCTCATTTTCCCGAAAGCTATTAGAGATATTGGAAATATCATTGCAGCATCTGATAGACCTAATTAAACTGTACAACTGTAATTATGAATATTTGTTCTATGACTCATAATAACGCAGTAAAATGAAACTTAATATTTATATAAAAACATGACTTTCCTCCTCATTTTCTCGAAAGCTATTAGAGATATTGGAAATATCATTGCAGCATCTGATACACCTAATTCAATTGTACAACTGATATTATGAATATTTGTTCTATGACTAATAATTACGCAGTAAAATTAAACTTTATATTTATATAAAAACATGACTTTCCTTCTCATTTTCCCGAAAGCTATTAGAGATATTGGAAATATCATTGCAGCATCTGATAGACCTAATTAAACTGTACAACTGTAATTATGAATATTTGTTCTATGACTCATAATTACGCAGTAAAATAAAACTTTATATTTATATAAAAACATGACTTTCCTCCTCATTTTCTCGAAAGCTATTAGAGATATTGGAAATATCATTGCAGCATCTGATGGACCAAATTAAACTGTACAACTGATATTATGAATATTTGTTCTATGACTAATAATTACGCAGTAAAATGAAACTTAATATTTATATAAAAACATGACTTTCCTCCTCATTTTCTCGAAAGCTATTAGAGATATTGGAAATATCATTGCAGCATCTGATATACCTAATTAAATTGTACAACTGATATTATGAATATTTGTTCTATGACTAATAATTACGCAGTAAAATTAAACTTTATATTTATATAAAAACATGACTTCCTTCTCATTTTCCTGAAAGCTATTAAAGATATTGGAAATATCATTGCAGCATCTGATAGACCTAATTAAACTGTACAACTGTAATTATGAATATTTGTTCTATGACTCATAATTACGCAGTAAAATGAAACTTAATATTTATATAAAAACATGACTTTCTTCCTCATTTTCTCGAAAGCTATTAGAGATATTGGAAATATCATTGCAGCATCTGATACACCTAATTAAATTGTACAACTAATATTATGAATATTTTTTCTATGACTAATAATTACGCAGTAAAATTTAACTTTATATTTATATAAAAACATGACTTTCCTTCTCATTTTCCCGAAAGCTATTAGAGATATTGGAATTATCATTGCAGCATCTGATAGACCTAATTAAACTTTACAACTGTAATTATGAATATTTGTTCTATGACTCATAATTACGCAGTAAAATAAAACTTTATATTTATATAAAAACATGACTTTCCTCCTCATATTCTCGAAAGCTATTAGAGATATTGGAAATATCATTGCAGCATCTGATGGACCAAATTAAACTGTACAACTGATATTATGAATATTTGTTGTATGACTAATAATTACGCAGTAAAATGAAACTTAATATTTATATAAAAACATGACTTTCCTCCTCATTTTCTCGAAAGCTATTAGAGATATTGGAAATATCATTGCAGCATCTGATATACCTAATTAAATTGTACAATTGATATTATGAATATTTGTTCTATGACTAATAATTACGCAGTAAAATTAAACTTTATATTTATATAAAAACATGACTTCCTTCTCATTTTCCCGAAAGCTATTAGAGATATTGGAAATATCATTGCAGCATCTGATAGACCTAATTAAACTGTACAACTGTAATTATGAATATTTGTTCTATGACTCATAATTACGCAGTAAAATGAAACTTAATATTTATATAAAAACATGACTTTCCTCCTCATTTTCTCGAAAGCTATTAGAGATATTGGAAATATCATTACAGAATCTGATAGACCTAATTAAAATCTACTACTGTCATTATGAATATTTGCTCTAGTACTAATATATACTGAATTTTACTTTTTTTGAAATTACTTTCTTCCTCATTTTCTTGAAAGCTATTAGAGATATTGGAAATATCATTGCAGCATCTGATACACCTAATTCAACTGTACAACTGTCATTATGAATATTTTTTCTATGACTAATAATTTGCAGTAAAATAAAACCGTATAATTATATAAAAACACGACTTTCCTCCTCATTTTCTCGAAAGATATTAGAGATATTGGAAATATCATTACAGAATCTGATAGACCTAATTAAAATCTACTACTGTCATTATGAATATTTGCTCTAGTACTAATATATACTGAATTTTACTTTTTTTAAAATTACTTTCTTCCTCATTTTCTCGAAAGCTATTAGAGATATTGTAAATATCATTGCATCATCTGATACACCTAATTCAACTGTACAACTGTCATTATGAATATTATTTCTACGACTAATAATTATGCAGTAAAATAAAACCGTATATTTATATAAAAACATGACTTTCGTCCTCATTTTCTCGAAAGCTATTAGATATTGGAAATATCATTGCAGCATTTGATACACCTAATTAAACTGTAAAACTGTCATTATGAATATTTGTTCTATGACTAATAATTACGCAGTAAAATTAAACTTAATATTTTTATAAAAACATGACTTTCCTCCTCATTTTCTCGAAAGCTATTAGAGATATTGGAAATATCATTGCAGCATCTGATACACCTAATTAAATTGTACAACTGATATTATGAATATTTGTTCTATGACTAATAATTTCGCAGTAAAATTAAACTTTATATTTATATAAAAATATGACTTTCCTTCTCATTTTCCCGAAAGTTATTAGAGATATTGGAAATATCATTGCAGCATCTGATACACGTAATCAAAATGTACAACTGTCATTATGAATATTTGTTCTATGACTAATAATTACGCAGTAAAATGAAACTTAATATTTATATAAAAACATGACTTTCCTCCTCATTTTCTCGAAAGTTATAAGAGATATTGGAAATATCATTGCAGCATCTGATACACCTAATTAAACTGTACAACTGTGATTATGAATATTTGTTCTATGACTAATAATTAAGCAGTAAAATTAAACTTAATATTTACATAAAAACACAACTTTCCTCCTCATTTTCCCGAAAGCTATTAGAGATATTGGAAATATGATTACAGCATCTGATACACCTAATTAAACTGTACAATTGTCATTATGAATATTTGTTCTATGACTAATAATTACGCAGTAAAATGAAACTTAATATTTATATAAAAACATGAATTTCCTCCTCATTTTCCCGAAAGCTATTAGAGACATTGGAAATATCATTGCAGCATCTGATACACCTAATTAAACTGTACAACTGTCATTATGAATATTTGTTCTATGACTAATAATTACACAGTAAAATGAAACTCCATATTTATTTAAAAACATGACTTTCCTCCTCATTTTCTCGAAAGCTATTAGAGATATTGGAAATATCATTGCAGCATCTGATACACCTAATTAAACTGT
>JAPQNM010001706.1:2500-11544 GCA_029783475.1 Metacarcinus magister | reverse complement strand
ACTACGGTATCTGCTGGACTACATATTACTACAAGTACACTAAGAGTTTGAGAACAGGATAGAACAGAACAAGGCTCTCTCCCACCCTCCTCTCCCTCCGGCAACATGCCGGCACGAAAAACAGATAGAAGGGAACACCATGACCTTGTACAAAACATGGCCATGGACATTTTATAGTAAAGAATGAAAATAGAGGAGGATACTATACTATACTATACTAGACTAGACTACTATAATATACTATACTAGACTAGACTAAACAAGACTACCACTAATGATGCTACATCCTGGATGGGGAATAACATTTATATTGAATCAATTTCTGCAATTACACTTCTAATCTGAGATATAGGGACACAAGGATATAATTTTCATAGATGCTCGCATTGTTTACTCTAAATCGTATGCGCATATCAAATGGGAACTAGTGAAGTAGACACAGACCAGGACTTATACTGCAACTGTTGTTCAGGTAGAGATTTTATTCTCGTTTACTTCGGATCACGGGTGGATGCACCAGTACCCTGACAACCAACAGCTGCAGCCACCCACCAGTCTGAGTTACTTTACACCATGAATCCCTTAACTACCTTTTTTTTAAATTAAATCTGTTTCTCGGAAATGTTTATCTAATCTGGATTTGAAAATGTCTATAGTTTTAGAACTAGCTACTGATGCTAGGAGTCTATTCCAATGGTCAACAACTCTAACATTGAAGTATGACTTATGAGCAATTGTGTTAAATTTTTGTACTTTTAATTTCATACCGTTACTTCTCGTTACTGACGCGTTATTCATCTCAAAAAGTAGTTTTGTGTTGATTTCGTGAAATTTATTTAAAATTTAAAAGACTTACTGTTTTAATCGTTCCCCATATGATAAATTACGCAATGTAAGAAGAAGTTTTGTCGCTAGTCTCTGTACTCTTTCCAGCATGTTTTGGTCTTTAATGTAGTTTGGTGACCAGAATTATATCGCATATTCAAGGTATCGCCTTACAAATGCCGTATAGAGTTTTTTCATTACTTCTGGTGCTTTGTGATCGAAATTTCTTGAAATTAGCCCTAACATTATATATGCTTTCTTACTGGCAGCTATGCACTGATCACTCACTTTTAGATTACAGTTAATAATTACACCAAGATCCTTTTCTTGTTTGACTTTATCGAGCTCCTGATCACGCATTTTGTATTTAAAATTTGGATTTTTATCGCCAATATGCATAACCTTACATTTGTCTGTATTAAAAAACATTCACCATTTCTCACTCCAATCGATTAGTTTGTTTAGATCCTCTTGAATTTCATCACAGTCTTCAGAGCATATTGCTTTACCGCCAAGTTTTGTATCGTCTGCGAATTTTGCTACTTTTGACAAAAGATTGCCTTCTAAATCATTTACATATATGATGAAGAGCGTGGGTCCCAGGACCGACCCTTGAGGCACACCACTAATTACGTTTTGCCAATCAGATACTTCGCCATTTAGAACAACTCGTTGTTGTCGGTCTGAGGGCCAGTCTTCTATCCACGCGCTTAGATGCTCTCCTATTTAGATAACAGTCGTTTATGAAGAACTTTATCAAATGCTTTTTGAAAATCCAAGTAAATCACATCATATGGTTCTCGGACATCCCACTTCACGTAAACATCATTAAAGAAATCTAACAGATTAGTCAGACATGATTTATTACTATGAAATCCGTGCTGGTTTTTCATTATTAATTTGTTTTTCTCGAGGAACTCAACTATCTTATTCCTGATGATCTTTTCAAAAAGTTTGATTAATACTGACGTTAGACTAATTGGTCGATAGTTAATAGCTTGTTTCTTTTCTCCCTTCTTAAAGATGGGGGTTATGTTTGCTCTTTTCCATGCACGAGGTACTCCAGCTTGTGTTAATTATTTATTGAATAAACTTATTATAGGAGTTTCTAGCTGCTCACAACATTCTTTAAGTAGCCGTGGTGAAATTTCATCAGGACCAACGGACTTATTTGGATCAATCTTGTGTAAATATATACGATCCTCATGTGCTTGAATTTCGGTTATGATGAGCTTTTCTTCATCGGGGCCTTGATATATATTCGACGGGGTAGGGATATCTGCTTTATCTTCCTCAGTAAAGACTCTACTGAACGTTGAATTAAGTATTATTTTCTATTATCAGCATCTCCTCCTTGGGCGACTGTACATCTGTTATTACCTGCTACACACATATAACATTCTTAATAATAAATAAAAATCTGTTCATATTTCAAATATGTAAAAATGGAAACCTTATTGAAAAAGGACAGCAAGGAGAACATCAACCTGCCTCTGCAACAGATGAACCACAAGTGCCACCACGCGGGAAATAACCGTCCGTCTGAAGTGCTCAACAGTACTCGAGAACGCCGCGCGGTTTAGCAGTGTATGCGGCAGCTGAATCTCTGCCGAGCGGGAATCTAGCTGCGCTGGTAACGTGCGAAGGGTCTCATTGAGCTTGATTGATTTATAAACCGGCTGCTTTTCCCGCACTGGAAAAAACCGTTCGTGTGAAGCCAGCCTAAGCCCGCATAAATACCTCTCCTGGAGTATTTCGCCGGGCGGCAGGTGTCTACTGCCTACCCCAATGGAATCTTGGAATCCATTGGTGACTTCAACGGTAAAAACGGATGCAAAGTAATTACTTAATGCCTCACTTAATGCTTCCTTTAATTCTCTGACTTGCTACTTTATTATTTTCTAGGCCAATATCTTTTGTGATAATTTTTTCTTTATTTCGTACGTAACAAAGATTTCTGTGGGTTGGATTTAGTTTTATATGGAATGTACATTTCCGATTTTTTCTTACTTCTTCTTAGTATCGTTTTTTTGTTTCACTTTTAAGTTTTTCATATTCTATTTTATCGATTTTTGTTTTGTGATGATAAATATTTACTGTGTGAGCAATCTTTATACAATAATCCCAACTCAGTTTGGCTATTCCACCAGTTGGGTGTGAATTTTTACATTAATTTTTTTTTTTACAAACTGGAATGCATACATTAACGGCTTCATTTAAGATCTTATAAAAATTGCCCATGATTCATTTATATCGGTTTCGTTTTCTACTACACTCCAATCACTATCTGCCAAAATATTTTTAAAATTTTCAAAGCTACCCTTGCAATATACGTAGATAAGTTCTGCACTCACGTTATCTTTATATACTTAGGAGGCTTATATAAAAAGAAGAAAAAAACACACACAACATTGGCGGGATCTAGATAGCCCGTGTGTCACCTAGATGGGGACACGATAGACAATCAACCAAAAGAAACAATACACGGTTCCCAGCCGCCAAACTGGCAACACGTGTTTTTTATGCTCTACTCTCACCTAAAGTCAGACTCGCCTTAGCGTGTGGAAACAGTCGGGGAATACCCTTTTACAGGTCTGCCACGTGTCTTTTAATCCGCATTGTAGAAATGTTTCAATGTAAGTAAAACCATGACAGACATGATCAGGAAATATGCATACACGTTTATTCATAGTATTATAATGTATGAAGAAACAGTAAACTTATAATGGATAAGATATATATAAACATATAAAGAAACGTGGAATCATATTTTACAGTGTTGCTAATAAAAAGCAGTACCTATTAATGAATTTCCCTTTCGTTCTGGATAATGCATCTTATCACTCAAAAAAACTTCACATATGACATATGATGTTGCCAGATACACGATTCGGGCCTCATAAATTTTTAAAATACGAAATTGATTTGAATTTGCGCGGCAAATCTCTACACGTGGCAACGCTGTAACACGGGTATTCCCCACGATGGCCACACCCCAGCCACATTTTAAGGCGAGTCTGACTATAGCATAGCAGTAGACACACTCATCCGCAGTGCTGTTTAAGTCCCGCAATGAGCACCGGCGGTGCTAGTGCGACGCCCTTTAGAGGGTGGCTAGTATAGCCCTCCTCCCGCCGGTGTAGGATAATGCCGGGTTTATTTTTCTTTTCCCCTTAGCTGGTTGTGTTTCTGCGCACGCAGTCTGGTGTAGGTAAGGAGCTAGGGTGTGACCATGAGGGGTGGGAAGGCTTCACGCCTTCTCCGTCCGACAGGCACGTCTACCTCTACCCAATCTCCATCCTCCCCTGTTTTCGTCTGCCTGTTACGGTAAAGAGACCTCGCCGTACCTCGTTCTCGAGCACCGACTCCGTTCCCTCGGTAGGAGGAGCCGCTCCTTCCAAGACAGTGAAGGTTAATGACCAACAAACTACTGGCAAGGCTAAGGTGGCTGTTACGCAGTCCGCAACTTCCCGCCTTTCTGCTGCTTTGCCCTCCTCTGCTGAGCTTGACCGTGCCCCTTTTGTGGGAGACAAGATCAAGCGCCGCCTTGCTACCAATGTAAATACCTCTGCTATCTCTGTACCCCCTGCTACCTCTGTACCCCCTGCTACCTCTGTACCCCCTGCTACCTCTGTATCCCATGCTACCTCTGTACGCTCTGCTACCTCTATGCTCCCTGCTACTCCACCTCCTCGACGACTAGTGAATTCAACTACTGATACCACAGCTGGAGTCTCATTACAAGCCCTTCCCCCTAACGAGCATCCTACCCCTGGTGAGGGCTCCTCCACCCGCTCCCCCTTGTCTGCTCCCTCCACCTCTGTTGCCACCCTTTCGCCTCTGCTGCCGGAGGATGTTCATGACCTGCTCCCAGCCTCTACTTCTATCTCCACCGAACCTCCTTCAGATGACAACGACGGGTTTAAATTTTTCAGCAAAGGAAAGAAGAGCAGGCCACGTAAAATGACTGAGGCGTCGGGAAACGCCCCACACCCGGAACAACGCTCCAACCCTGCTCCCAGCAACACCAAGCCTGTGGTAGGTGTGGCTCGCCCTCAGCCGCTGCCCAACGAGTACCCAGCGTACCCAGGAGGGGTACGCGACGAGCTACTACGCTGTAGTAGCCCTCGAGGAAGAGCATTCACAGTTGAATATGAAAAATGTCATCGGGCGGGATGGCAGCTCAGTACTCCATCCCAAGAACGAGTACACCTACCTCACCCTTGATGCTCTAACCTCCGACTCTGTTCCTGCTCTGAAGCTAATAAAGCTCGACCCCAAAACATAGCTCACCAAGGGTGTTGTCATGAGCTATCCACTTCGGATGCCCCTGGCGTTCTTACAGCGTCTCCCTCAGGTGGAGGAGGCCATGCGCTGCGTCATCCCAAGCCTGAAGGAGGAAACTCGACAAGTTATTGTCACGGTCAGAGGCAGCCTCCCTCCCCATCTCAATCTGGGCAACCTGGGGGGAGGGGCTGGTATTTTATCTAAGGCCTTACACGCCCGAGCCCCTCCGCTGCTTCTGCTGCCATAAGTTTGGCCACCGCCAGAACAACTGCTCTCGCACCCCGGCGTACGGAATTTGCAGCGGGAAACACCAATACAATAGTGCCTCGACAAATACAAGGCGAAGCTAGAGGTGACACACGTGTCCCAACTGTGGGGAAGGATACCATGCGTGGAACCACAGCTGCTCTGCCCGCCTACAGCGTGTTACTCAGGGCCGCGAGCGGCAGGTGTCGTGGGTCCAAGACCAACAAAGAACCGCCATGCTCCCCGCCCTTCCAGGAACTTTCATTTGGGGACAACAGAGACGTCCCATGGAAGCTCCTCAGCAACCCCTGTGGCAAGAGGATTTCCCTCAGTTGCAGGAGCCGACACTGCCATCACCCCCGCTGCCACCACTGCAAGTGCCGACACACAGCCACCCCTCATCTCCCATGCCTGTTTCTCCTTCACCTCCATCACAACCCCTGCCACAACCTTGTCTCCCACCGGGCACCTTTCTCATGACACCAGAGCTTCTTCACGGTTTTGCCACGGAGCTACCTCTGTCCGTGGCCACTGCTTTCACCCAGATCTCGGGGGCTGCAGTCGACATGTCAGCCCTCGAATCAGCGGTGAGCAGGATCGCAGACCGGATGGTGAAACAGCTTACGGAGAAGGCGCAAGCTCTCGTAGCTACTCCACCGCAACAACCGGCGCCTCCTATTCCTCTTCGGACGCCCCGGTGCCTTTCGGCAACCAACTCACATCCACCCCTAGTCCCGGGCGGAGTGTTGCCTAATCCACCATTTCCGACGGCAGAGGACAACTCAGACTCTGCCAGTGGAACTGGCGGGGTTTCTGATTCCAGTACGCCTCTCTCCTAGAGGTGGCGCGCCGGGAAACTGTAGATATATTTCTGCTGCAAGAGACCCTTTTACCGGTGGGGTCCACTACCACCCTACCTGGGTACCGAGTTTACCACTGTCCGCGGGTCGGGCGCGCTGGCGGTGGTCTCGCCCTACTGGCTCGGCACTCCATCGCCTGTCAACAGGAACAACACCCTCTCTCTTGCGGGGAGGGGGTGGAGGTACAGGCTGTCACCCTCCGTCTTCCAAGCCTCGAGCTTATAATTTATAACATCTATCGGCCGCCCACTGCTGACCTAGAATTGGAGGAGCTGTTCGGCCTCGCCGCCACAGAGATGATACTGGCGGCCGATGATTTTAATTCCCACCACCCGTGACTGGGCTCACCGTACCCCTCCAATGTGGCAGGCCCACAATTATACGCGTCTTTTGAGGATTCAGAGTACGTCCACCTCCTGAACGATGTTCGCAGTCCCACGCACATCAGGGCCGGGAGGCTGGATTTGGCGTTCGCTTCCTCACGCCTCACTCCTGCACCGGCTTGATCACTCCACCCAACCCTTACGAGTGACCACTTCGGCATTGTTCTTGAAGTAGCAATTCGCCTTGCCCCTCCACCGCACCGTCCCCCGCGCTTCAACATGTGCTAGGCGAACTGAGGCCTTTTCAAGGACACTGCCGGAGATTTGCTTCGGAACGCAGATCTTGACCTTCCTCTGGATGAGCGTGCTGTGAATATCTGCAACATAATCCTCCAGGCGGCTCATCATGCCATCTCTTGCGTCAAGCCCAACATTCGAAGATACAGAGACGCATGGATATACGGCCCCAGAGTGAGAGAACTCGACAGGCGGGTCAACGCGGCGCGCAAGATCTACCGCTGCAACCCATCTCCTGACGCTCGTCGCTACCTGCAGAGCGTGGTGCAACATGTGCAGGCTGCTAAAGCCCGCCTCCTGGATGAGGCATGGCTGGAATAGTGCAGATCTGTCCGCGCTCATACCCCCTTGGGGAGATGTGGCGCCGAATGAGAGCTATCTATAGCCCTCGTCCTCCCCCTCTGCCTACGCACCCTACACCCCGCACCGCGCAAAGAAGCTGACCAACTAGCCCAACTCTTCGCCGCTCGCACCTCACCATCAATTCTTCTCGCTGCCACCCGGAGGAGACAGTCTGACCTGGCGAGTGTTCGGGTTGCCATCGTCGTCGTCGCCGATGCCTGTGCTGAGGAGAGAGCTACGGACGCTCCTTTCGCCATGAGGGAACTGGACACTGCTATCTTGCGCAAGCCAGACACGGCACCAAGTGACATATTCTATGCTCTCTCACCTTGGCGCCACGGGCAAGGCTGAACTACTTACCATCTTCAATATGTCACTAGAGGTCAGGTCACCGCCAACACCATGGAAGGTTGCCACTATCACCCCAATCCCCAAGCCCAAAGACCCGGGAACCATGCGACCCATCTCCCTGCTTAGCTGCCCTGCTAAGATCTTGGAGCAAATGGTGCTCGATCGGCTCAAGAGGCAAGTCGGCGAACTCCACTAACACTTCTTCGCTTTCCAATTGCGCAGAAACACTACCACCTGCCTCATGACCCTCCTGGGGTCTCTCCGATCACGCTCAAGTCTAGTTGTCTTCCTAGATTTGGAGATGGCCTTTGAAGTGGCAAACCTATCTGCTATACTCGAGGCCTTAGTGGAGAAAGGAGTCAGGGGCCGCCTCCTGCAGTGACTGGAAGGGTTCATGACAGGGCGTAGTGCCTGCGTGAGATTTCAGGGCCACCTCTCCACCCCGCAACCTTACACCTTGGGCATCCCGCTGGGCAGCTGTCTCAGCCCTCTCCTTTTCAACGTACTGATTGAAAGGCTGTCCACAGTCTTTTATGGGCAAGGGGTTATGTTCCTCTGCTTCGCGGATGATTTGGCCCTGGTCATCCCAAAACGTCACCACCAAGTTACTGCCCCTCAGACTCTGGAGCTACTGTTTCAGCGTTTTCCCTCCCTGGGTCTCAAGATAAACCCAGGAAAATCACGCTATATGACCTTCGGCCTTCCGCCTCTCGCCCAACCGCTACGACTAGGTGACACCTTTCTCCAGCACGTTACCACGCACCAGTACCTGGGGAACTGGTTCGATACCACCCTGTCCTTCCGGCCACATGTGAAGTACCTTCGAGAGCAGACCGCAGCGAGAGTGAAGGTGCTTCACTTCCTGTCGGGCCGGGGGGCTGGCGCCTCTGTGGAAGTGAAACAGTGGTTTTACACTGCCACGGTCGGCTCAGTTCTGGACTACTCTGCACCCTGCATTCCAGGACTCAGCAACACCAGCTATCAGTCCCTCGAGGTAGTCCAAAACGGAGCCATAAAAGCCATTCTGGGGGCACTGCGGTGGACATCCGTTGTAACACTAAGGAAGGAGTACGGCCTACCCTCAGTCAAGAACCACATCTTGGCCAGAACTTCCATTGCCTTAGTGGTGTATCTACGCCGCTGGCCCGCTACACATCTGTCCACCCAGTTTCGCCAGGCGCTCCAGAGTCCACCTACAGCTACTCCTGAACGGAACTGGGTGCACGCTGCAGCTGATGCTGCCCGCACCTTTGGGGTGGCTGACGACGAGAGGTGTGACCCGGACCTACCCCTCCCGGATCGCCTCTCGCCTCCACCTTGGGTCCTACCGCTCGTTACTACCACCAAGTCTCCCTATGCCCGACCCAAGGCATTACATCCTGCTCGTCTCCGGCTGGAGACACTAGCGCTGGTGACCTCGTGTTCCACCCTAGCCTCCCGCCTTTACTACACGACGGTTCGGTTTGAGAAGGGGGCATTGCGGGTGCAGCTTTTGTGTGCGAAACACTTATAG